>ARYC01006907.1:0-27050 GCA_000711775.1 Oxytricha trifallax
ATATTACTTTTAAGATTTTAAGCAATATACTTTTTCTATTTTGCTCTTTTTATCATTCACTAATAATTTTGACCCTCCTTATTTATTAATTCTCTAATGCCTCGGAAGCCACCAGCACTGAATCGCATAGGATTGTTATGGTTACTCACAATATTTGAAAACTGAGAATGCTAGGGGATCCTCTCCTACGACATCCCCATCTCTCTAAAAGAATTCTCATCATCATCTTCTTCACAGTCCTCACTGTCATCATCACTGTTAACCAAATTTAGTCTCTATCTATTGTAGTCGTTCTATGTTTAGTACCTTTGTATATGTCTGTTGCCAGTTACTTCTCGTCTCATGTTGCTTAGATGCTGGGAGACTCCCCCTAAAACCCCTGAACCATGAGAGAATAAGTTCAAGTCATTCAAACTATTGATTGGCTATAATTAAAAATAATTAACATCAGTAATATCGTTACCTGATAATCAGAGCTATCGAAGTCTCCTCTTACATTTGAATTAGCTCCAAAAGAGTCATTTAAATTAGGAAGCTTCATCTTTTATTTGCCGTCTTTCATGTATTAGTCATGCTCATTGACTTCATCTTTTTGGCTACTGTTGCTATCATATATGCCCACATTGTAAGTATTAGAGTTGTCATTATCTTCCTGGTCTCCATCATCTTCGAAGGCACTGCGTTCTCTGGCTTAATTACCTAAGTTTAAGTAGTTTTATAGATTGAATTAGTCTTCAATAAGTTAATGGCGATCAGGAATGTCGTCTTCCATTGAATCGTCTTTTAAGTCATTATTCAGCTAGATGTTATACAAAATAAACTCATACATTGATTCATTTAGAACGGTATTGAATGTTAAATTTTGTACTATACCTTCCATTTAGATTAGTAGTTGAGGAGTTCCCATTTAGAATTGAATCTGAGCCTCTCCTGTCATCAAGGTAAGTTGAGGGCACAGCTGAGGGATTTTACATGGGTTAAATAGGGGGTCTTGTTGATCTTTCAAACTAATACTATTAAGTTGAAGGCAATTGCTCAGTTGTACCATACCTAGAAGACACTTATCTTTCCCTGCCTTAATCTTCATTCGATTACATATTATGAAAATTTGGTGACTCAACATCATCTTCATTCATATTGACGATGCTATGATTTTCTAGTCTGAGGTTTAATTGAACGAATTAATTGGAATTTCCTGAATTGTAAAAGTTCTGCATAGTTCTTGATTACCTCTAAGCATTTTAAATTGACTAGGTAAATTCAACTCTTACTTGCTGGCTACTGCCCACATTAAAATATAATAAAGGTAATTGAAGTTCAACTGAGTTTCCATGTCATTATTTGCATAACGATTGTTATCTTAATTGTTGTACCTAAAGTTGCTCCTAGAACTGTGAATATCTCCTAAATTCAGAATTTTACGAGAAATGTTATTATTGGTGATACTGTTGTCCTAGATTAAGGATTAATTGCTAACTTGAATGTTTGTGTAATCATATAACAAATAAAAGAAAAGTTTTATTGAATAGGAACTGCCTTTGCATATGTTTATAAAACTAAAAATATCATTGTTAGCACTTTGTCTAATCGAATCTTGAATAAATTACTCATCAGCTTTGACTTAACAGTTCTTCTCATGCTAGTCTAAATCGTTTAGATTTACTGTTTTATTACAGATACTGCACTCTACATTGAAAATCTGATCACTTTCTGTATTATTTTGGCTTGACTTTTACTCTTCATATTATTACACTTGTGATTAGTTTTGATTCAATTGTGCTGACTGAACTGATCTAAAAGTCAATTATAGATTTGGTTCTTAAACCTTTTCTTATTTTCATTCTTCTTGTTTATTGATGTGTGTTTGTGATGATAAAATTAAATTCTGCGAAGTCTTTGATTCTTCCTCGTCCATGTCAAAGTTCATAGGGGCTACGTCTTAATCTTGGTTATTTGACGGTTAAATTATTGCCTACTGCTAAACCAAGAATTGATTTGGTTGTTGCTTCTGCCTAAATATGTATTAAATTTTATAATATTAATTTTACTTTTGAGTTTGAATGGATCTTGCTGAGAATTTATTGAGTGTAAACTCTGGTTCTTCCTGCGATACTTCATATGACTTCTTTTCTTCTTCCTTACTTTGCTTAAGATAAGACAAAATGACTTATTATTATTAAGTTTCAAGGCTACTTTAATCAGGCTATTTTTGTTGATTCATTATATTGTCTTTATTATTGATCTGATCTCTAAAACTAAGTATCTGATTGGCATTATTGCTTTAGTTGTCATTTGTTCCATTAATTGATAATTTCCTGTTGCTGCTAACACCAAATCCATTATTGTAATGAGTTTTATTGCCTATATTTGCATTTAGGCCTTGTAAATTCAAAGAATTAGGCTGATTCCTAATTCCTCTAATTAGCTAAGCATTATGATTTTGCTGTTGTTAAGATTAGATTTAGGTATTAGTGTTGATGATCCCTTTGAACAAGCTTTATGCATTTTAATTGTGATACTACTCTGGTTTTATCTATGAATTTGTGGGATTATTTTAAATAGATTAATTCGCAATATTACTTGCTTGAAATGTGTTGCCATGTTTAAATTACAGAGTACTTTAATTTTATTAAGGAAATTGTTGCTGAGTGTTAATCCTTGGAGAGATACTAGATTTAATTATGTGCTAGTCCTACTATTTTTGAATTTATAAGGAGTTGCTTATTTTTAGAATTTCATTTTTTTGGATAACACCTTGATTTTATAGTGATTAATTTTTGTTGCCCACCAGCTAGCTATTGCTCGAATCTAAATATATATAAAAAATACATTAATTAAAGAATTGCTTATAAATTAAATATAATAAATTTTATCTAGATAGTTGCCATTTATTGAAGAATCTGACTCAGCTATGTTCTTGTAAGTGTCATTTAATGTATTGCTATTCCTCAATGAAACATTGCTTGATAATATAATAATGTGCATTATTTATATGAATTTCATTTAATAAATTACTTTATAATTTATTGCTAGAAATCTTCTTGGACTGTTTCCTTACGAATTTAATCAGCTTGTTTGGATTATTCATCTATTACTACTACACACTTAGATTACTGCTCATTCCTGGTAAATTTTGTTAATTTCTCAATGAATTTGAATTGCTAACTCCCATATTAAATCCGCTTTTCTATTTATTCTACTGCATGAATTAACATATACTAATATAAAAACTTATATATAAAATATGCATTGTAGTAATGAGTGATTGGGTTTAATTGGCTTGAGGCATGTTCAGGCTCTATTACTTCCGAATTTCAGATGGGTCTCCTCTTTAAGTTTCAAAACTGGGTTGATAAAAATCATCATCCGAATTGGATTCACTATGATGGTCATTCATTATTACAAACAATTATAATTTAATTCTAATAAAATCATACTTAATTTCAATTGCAAAAGAGAGCTACTTTTAAGACAAAATAGTTTAATTAATTAAATGCACATTTTAATAGAAAAGTGAATGTCAAAATTAAAGAAAATAGAAATTTCACTTTTTTTCTGAATTTCTAATACAATTAGTCAAATAGTAGTAAATTCCTAATCATTTAGGAAAATCTGAGTGTGTTTTGTGAGACATGAATTTAAGAGAAATACAGTGAATATTTAAATTTATTATTGAATAATCTGTTTTGTTACAAAGCATTTAGTTGAGTATTTAAGAGCGCTTTGTTTGATAATTTTAATTCTTATTTAAGATACAAACACAACAGCAACAAAACAACTATGGCAGATAATCTAACTGAAGAACAAATCGCTGAATTCAAGGAAGCCTTCTCCCTCTTCGATAAGGACGGTGATGGAACCATCACCACCAAAGAGCTCGGTACCGTCATGAGATCCCTCGGTCAAAACCCAACTGAGGCTGAACTCCAAGACATGATCAACGAGGTCGACGCTGACGGTAACGGAACCATCGATTTCCCAGAGTTCCTCTCCCTCATGGCAAGAAAGATGAAGGACACCGACACCGAGGAGGAGCTTGTTGAGGCCTTCAAGGTCTTCGACAGAGATGGAAACGGTCTTATCTCAGCTGCTGAGCTCAGACACGTCATGACCAACCTCGGAGAGAAGCTTACCGACGAAGAGGTCGACGAGATGATCAGAGAGGCTGATGTTGACGGAGACGGACACATCAACTACGAAGAATTCGTTAGAATGATGATGGCCAAGTGAGCACTTGTTTATTAGGCGATAATACCCAGTATAATCAGATTTTCATATTTGTAACTTAAGAGCTTAATTAAGCCTAAAATTCAAATATCACTCCATTTTTCTCTCTTTACTCACTCAATTATATATCTATATAAACAACAACATCTTGTCTATTGTCAATTTATATTTAAAAATCTCATAAACATTGAATTTATTAATTTACTAATACTTCCTTTTTTGTTTTTAGCAATAGTAAAAAGTATGTTTCTCCTTTCTTTTCCTGAACTGTTTCACTGTCTATTCAATTAGTCTCCAAATCACTTTCATAAAGTTAAAACCCTCATCACATATTAACACCCTCTAGTGACTAGATTATATAAATTCACTCTGATTAAGATAAATAGAGTAAAGATATTTTTTTCATGTAAAGTACATTTTTTCATAAATCTTCATTTATCTCAAAGCTTAATTTCTCCAATTAACCTATCTTAAACTTTTGTATATCAGCAATTCAATTTATATATGCAATCATTTCAGTACTAAATTTCCATATCACCTTATTCTTGTCTTTCACTATCACATTTTACTTATAAATTCCCATGAAATGATTTATATTATGAGAAAGTATAATAGAAATTGATAATTGGAATGTAAATAAGTAATATAATAATTAAAAATGTAGGGTCTTCAATAATTAATGAAGTCACAGATGCTTTTCAATAAAACAATGAGTGGCTTGGCTTTTAGAAATGCTTACTTTACCCAGCAACCAGTTGCTGCAACTATTATAAAATGATAAATAATAGTACATATTCCAAATCTTATTATAATAATTTGAATAATAGTATGCTCTTGAACTAGACTTAGAGGGATTTCGGTGCTGCCACTAAAAAGAAGGGACATAATGATTTTATTCAGAATGAAAAGGCTGAAGCTAAGAAATATGGAATTAAAAGAAGGTTTTATGATCATCTCCCAACTATTGCTAGGCAACTTCCAAAGTCTCAGTAAGTATCTATATAGTTAAATAGTTTATTAGTGTTCTTTAATATTTATCAAATAATTGATGTTTCTTGGTATTTGAAATCTAATTTTGTATAGATATCGTAATGGATTGACTGAGACTGATTTAGAAGGATATAATGAGGAAGTTAAGCAGTCTTTCAATATTATTAATGGTAGTTATCACGAAGTTTACTAGGCTAGAGCTCACGAAATTATCAATATGTAAGCATTTTTTTATATTTCTCTATCATTTAAACAGCATTACTGTATCTATACTAACTGATTAAGGCATTATGTTAATTTTTTCATGATTAGTTTTGGAAAGCATCAAATGGATGTGGGAAATAACGCAATTTAAGCCGCTGTATTATGCGAGAAAGTGGTCTCTCTCTTGAATCACATGCGTGAGAACCACAAAGATGTGTCAGGTCTCATCCGTCTATAGAGATCTCTCGCCTAGAGAAGAAGATTCTTGTTTTACTTGAAGAACAACGATTTCCTTGCTTACGCTTAAGTATTGAAGATTTATGGACTCACTGATCTTAACAGCGACAAGGGAGAGGGTATTCATAAAAACTTCAGATGCAGAAACTGGAAGTGAAATGCAAAAATACTTATGGAATACTTATTAATTTACAGCTTCAAACCTAATTTAAATACAATTACTTCAATATTCATATATCAATTTAGAGATAGAGCCAATTTAATAATCAGAAAATAAGGAATTAACTTGAAAAATATATTATAAAGTAGTTATAAATATAATATATCTTGTCTCAAAAAATGAATAGCAAATTCTTCAATAGCTTCTAAAGATTATATGCTAGAGCTGCCTTCTTAAGATCTGGAATGATGAGAATCTCCACAACTTATTTTAAATAATAATTTTTAGTGTTAGTCTTTTTAAAACCCCAAAAAACTAAATAATAAGTTTATTTCAATACTTAATAAGCTCACTAGAGATAATCTAATTGGTAATACTAAATTGCTCCATTACTAGTAGCTCCTCTTGCTTATAAGGTGATGCTTGAGTAAAATCAGGGAATGTGTGAAGAGCCACCGAGACAAGATAGAATTAGAGGGAACTACGAAAACAAAATCAGGTTCTTTAGTCCTCCAGAAAAGATATTTGAAACTTTCGCTAGTGTCAAAACTGAAGATGGGAAGCTCGTCATGTCTCTTATAGAAATATTATTAAATGAATTCATTAGTATAAATTACATTTCAATAAATTGATAAATGTCATATAGCGACTTTTTCAGAGCTTTAACACCTTATAACCACACTGAATTGAAGGATAACAAGAAATATTTCGAAAAATATACTCCTGAAGTGCTTAAGGTGGCAGATAGTAACAACGATGGAGTCATTTCATTCCCAGAATTCTTTTTCTTCATTACAATTCTTCAAATGCCATTTACTATATGATTATGAATTAATGATATCAAATATAAATTTTTTGTTGATTAGGCTTGATTGCAAAGGAATTCTAAAAGGGTGGTTAAAGAATGAACAAGGAAAAATTCTCTTAAGTATTGACAGAATTAAGAAAGAAAACCATATTAGGCTAGAAATAAACTAACAAGGGATTTGTACCCGATGCTAGATTGATTTCAGCTAAAGAAGAAGATTTCTTGCAAACTTATGTTAATATTATTCTGGGATAAACAAAAATGTTGTAATATAAATTCAAAAAACCAATAGAGAAGTAACAGAGCACTTGTTTGCAGAAAAGTCATATTATACTTTAGAAGACTTTATGAGATTCCGTGATTAACTAAAGACCTCACTCAGACACTATGAATTTCATCAATATGACGTTGATGATGAAAAGGATACCATCTCAAATGAAGACTTCGCTATATTTAAAATTAAATGTTTTAAATTTATGGCATTTTTTCACTTGCACTATTATTATGATTTAGCTAAATCCTTGCTCGTCTGCCTCCCTCACAACCAAGCCTAAACATACATAAAGAGAGTGCACAATTTGAAACTTGAAGGAGATTGTTCTTTCCAAGAATTCATTGCTTTCTAACGTTTCATAGACGACGTCGACAACATCAAGGAGAAGGTACTTGTCTACAGATACATCACTTTGGACTAATTGAAGTAGCTAGGAAAAGAGTTCTGTGAGTAAGATGACTACTGCAAGAAAAACAAGATTGTCAATTTGGACAATTAAATCGAAGCTATGGTCAAACTCTTGGATTTGGATGGTAACGGCTAATTGGATCATGATGAGGTCATTGGTGTTTTAGATCAGAGATAGCTGCTTGGATAGGGTAAAGAACATGAAATCAAGGAAGCCTTGGAGAATGGAGTGAAGAAAGGTTTCTCATGGATCAGAGAGACTCTTAAAATTTGAAAGAATAAGAAAAAGTGATGAAACTTATGTTTTTCTTTTAAATTTATTTAAATTCCAACATTTTATAATCCTTTTCCATATTTTAACATGTTATAAATGAATCAAGAAAATAATTTTAAATGGAAGTAATTGAATTCTCTTAGCTTTTTTAACTTATTACAATAGTAATATTTATTTATAGACAAATTTTATAAAAATAAAAATAATGATACTTACAGTGGACGAAGATTATGATAAGCAGCATGGCACAGACCTACCAATGTTCTCTCGCGTAGGAAAGACCACAGTCTCCATGTACATTGCATTTTCACAGGCAGCTATGAATAAAAAAGAAATGGAGGAATTCATGAAAAGTAATCCAGGAGTAGATATTGAGGAATATAAAAAGAGGCAGTTACTGAAGAAACGCAATCCAAATGTTCATGACAATATGGATGATTTGGCTAAATAAAGATAAAAATTCCTGCTTAAATAGACTTTGGTAAGTTTGACGGAGAAATTGATTGGCATTTATATAATTAATATTACAAAGAATTATTTCACTGATTTACTTAATAACTTCATGGTTTTTGTAGACCATGGACGATATTGATAAGTTCTTCCTGGAAGTAAAGTCGAAACGCAGAGAAGATAAAGAAAGACTTGATAGCGAGAAAAGAGCCAGAGAAGATTCTATTAAAAATTCGTTAAATAATACACATAATAGCTATGCTGACATAAAATCATAGAGATCAACTGGGAGAAGTAACAATCACACTCACCATAACTCTCATTACTTAATAATTATTAAATTATAGTTCTTTGATGAAAGAATTATTATTATTACATTACTTTTCAAATGCTAAAGGAACATCATAGTTCAAATCTATATTGAAGGAATACATTTGATTTGGAAAATAAATAAATAATTAATAAATAAGGAATTAAATTCGTATCAGTTAACTTTGTCCTAGCCTAGACAATATAGAACTTGTTCGATATTGAATTCAAAATTAGCTGTGCTTTAATATTGGCGGTACCCCTCTTTCTCATCCCCAGAGCGAGATAACTTCACTTTAAATTTGGGTAATTTGTATAGTTGTTTTTAATGCCAAATTTAAAGTGAAGTTATTATCGCTCTGGGGATGAGAAAGAGGGGACCGCCAATAGTAAAGTCCAGCTAATTTTGAATTCCCTATCGAACAAGTACCATATTGTCTAGACTAGGACAAAGTTAACTGATACGAATTTAATTCCTTATTTATTAATTATTTGTTTATTTTCCAAAATCAAATGTATTCCTACAATATCAAGAGATTAAAGGGAACAAATACTCAGTAATACCTTAGGCCACAATGAAAATATGCCTGAGGTTGGGAAGTACACTCCAAAATATAATGTCATTAGAGGGTAAAATTAATCATTCTTGATATAAATTATTTAGTCATTAACCGAGTACAACTATAAGATTGCATAGCGCAACAAGTATAACAATTAAAAATTCTAAAAAAATGTTTAAATAATTTTAGAAGAAACAAATTAATGTTTGACACTCATAGAAATTTCAACCTATGCGATAAAGTCTTGTAAATTTCATTCTTTCTTATTAATCTAATTTTAGGAAAACTCTTGAAGAACCATCACCTTCAACCTAGAACTACCATACTCCAAATAAAAGGTATGGGAAGTAATATTAAGACAATCTGTAATCTCCAACTAATGCTCAGATAAACTTATAGAATTAGCACTCAATTATATAACCAACTTAGCCAGAAAACTAATTTACAACTGAGTAATCTCCAACGAAAGGTGGGAATCCTTAAAACACAGATATGACTCCGAAGTCCAAAAGACTGAATCCTAAATCTCTTAAAAACATTCACAGCAGATAGAACACAGGGTTACAAAGTCAAAAAGTAGCTTATTAAAACATTCCAATCAGTCCCAAATATCACATGGTCATAAATAAATTTGATTAAGCTAATATTGCAAGTACTGTCATGAGAACTTCAATATTTTCTTAGAATATTGATTAGGTAAAAGCACAAGAAATTGTATGGACTCATTCACCAAAATAAGTTTTGCAAACTCATGTCAAAGGCACTTAATTTGAGAAAGTACCTGGCAGAGGAAAAGATTTTGAAAGTCCAATTAATTAAAAAACTCTTTCCAGCATGAAGTAAAGTTAAATTGATAATAACTAAAATACATTAATGTCAATGAGTCACACAGCAAACAATTTTTCTGAGGTGGTTGGTGGCTTTGCTCAAAATTAAACTCAAGATCTAAGAAAAGCATCTTATAGAAGTAATTAAGTGAATGACTACAAATCATTAGCAGCTCAAACGAAAACTATAGAATTTGATAAGATGCTTGCCAGGACAGATTTCTTTGTCAAACCTCCAGCCACATAAGCAAACTACAAACCAAATTAAGAGTATGTAATGGAGAAAACGCTACGAGGTATCTTGGATTTCAAGCAGATGTCTGGACGTCAAAGACAGTACAATAGTCATATGATGAAAGTAAATGATGGAACAAATTAAACCGCTTCTAGCGTAAATTATGACAAAGTTCTTAAGGCTTAACACACTTAAATTGCTCATTTACCTAACAAGGTTGTGTCACCAAATTTGAAATAGTATTAAGGCAGAGATTTGTCGATATACATGTAAACTGAAGCGCTTAAAAACGTCTTAAACGATAATTACAGAATGTAAGTTGAGCAGCACATGCAGCTTGAAAAAGAGACTTAGTTATCATATTAAACTGGTAAGAAGCCAAGAGTTTAAAGCGGTAAATCTTCAAACAGCCATGCTAGAAAATTGGGAGAAAGGCATTTAAGAGGAAGCCTTAATATAGCCAGTAAGAATTAGTTATTAAATTTCAGAATCAATGCTGCTAGGGCTAGTATTGATGGTAAAATTGGAGTTACGAAAAGTGGTTCAAAGAAAATCAATAATTTCCTTTGAGAATTCATCACTTCGGTATTATACATTTAAATTTATTTTATTTTTATTTCATTAAAAATAGTAAATACCTAATTTTAACATTGATTAATCGAGTTAATTAATGAATTAACAAAAAGCAAATTATGTTTAATTAAGTGTATGAATCTGAGCTAATTAATTAATGTAATTAAGGATATATTATTGCTTAAATCAATTGAAAATTCAATAAATCATTAAATCTTATAAATACTTTTATTATTATTGCAATATTATAGTCATACGTAGATAATATTATATACCTCCTTGTATGATGGTTTTGTGATTGAATACTTGCGTTATATTACTAATTTTTGATTTTATTCAAAATTAGAATATTAATAAGAGCCGAGATGTGATCTCACTCAGCCTTACTTTAAATATATCAATCATGTATTATTGGATTAATTGTGAAAGAAAGTGGAATTGTAGATTTCCCTCAAAATGGTCTAGATGGCCTGGTAGAAAATAATATGAATTAATTATATATTATAAAGTTCTATAAGCTAGTTCACTCTCAAGATTCTTAGAATATTCTTCTAAAGAACCATACTTGCTGAGAACTTAATTATTATTAATTATTAGAAGTCCCTTAAAGTACTGTTGTCATTTTTAGCATTTAAAGTCCTTATAAAAAATTTCATTGTGTTAGCATTTTCTAAATCAGCCACTGTCATTTTACATAAAAATAAGTGAGAATATATTGCGAAGAGGTAGATCCAGCATTGATGTTGCGTAGCTTATTGAGATGGGCGCAGTACATGTCCAAATACTTAATATAGCGGTCTGTGTAGTAAACTTAGTTTCCTCGTGGGTCACGAGCCTTCCAGTATCTTCCTTGTAATTTCTGATTCATGTATATTATCTCATCAACATTTTAATTTAGTTATTTATCATAAAATGATTTGACATTTATATTTCATGTGCAGCTGACTTATCAAAACACTAAAAAAGAGTTGTTTAAAAGTGAATCATAAACATTTTTTGATATCCTAAGAAAATACGAAGACTGATGTCTAGATAAAGCTTGTTATTTTTATTAAAATAAACAAATAGATTTTAAATTGCCTCTTATAGGTTGTTATAAATTAAAGCAAAGATAATAGAATAAATAAAAGTTATTTAAATTTATCCGAATAACTAAGTTAAATTAGTTTTGATATTACCGATTATTTCTTCAACATTATAAAAATAGGCACTTAATCACTTCAGCAGTAAGAACTGATATCCCACATACTATAGTCTGGGTTCCTCAAGAACTTGCCATATATTATTTCTCTACAATTTTTTCTTTATGATTGAATTTACAAAAGTTTGATAGACATAATACCGCCGACTGAGGCTAAGCAGCACCAGTTTAATTATATTTTGAATTTAAACTACAAATGCGAAATTGAGACTTCCTTGAATGCTGTAGACGACACATGTTCCAATAGTTGAAAAGAGAATCATATACATTCCAGTTGAAGAGGCTACTGAAGGGGGAACTCCTTGATTCAATAAAAGTGGGTTGAAGATAGCTTACTATTTTATATATACTAAGACCTAAACATCCTGAGGCCCATCCTCCAACAAATGCAGTGATTTACTATAAAATATATAAAATTCTTACTTCCTCTGATGATGTTGATAATAACCACATAATATATAATAAATCAGTCGTGTCATTATCATGAACTTTGCTGGCAATTGTTGGTTTCTTCTCTCTAATTATATTTCCATCAACTGTGTCAACAACTTGAACAGACTATTATTTTTATAAATTAGATTGATTAAATATTATGATTGATTTTTTTTATTTATTAAGCTCTCAAGACCAAAGTCGGCAAGTTTGTTATAAATTTTTAGCTTATTAAAGAATAATTTATAGGTCTTAGTGGTGGAGCTATCTTTAAAATATTATATGATTCGCATTTGGAGGTTGGATCGGTGGCTGGTGCTGTTTGAAAATTTATATTAAAGGAGGTATGTATGCTTTAGATAAAGTCGTTAAGAAATTCGGAAGACAATCACACAGAAATTAAATTTAATTATGTATTGACAGGTGTCCTCGCACTTTCAACAATATAATAGAAAATCATCAATAATTAGATGGCCTTGTAGAAAAATACTCAGCTAGTTCATTTTTAGAATAAAATTATTTAAATCTTGAGTAAATTTATACTTTTACACGGTGGTGATTACTCAGAAGGACCTAAACATTTATTGATATTTAAGATAGAGAAAAGACTCACTGGCAATGGGATAAGCATCTTACATGCCTTTAACTTTAAGTTGCTGACTGGATTCTCGTAGGACTCTATGCTGAAATTTTTAAATTAGAAAAAGTTAAATTACAATTTTTAATCAAACACAGTAGATATTTTTTTGGTATTAAATAGATAAAGAACTTGCCATGAATTTCAATGTATCCGAATATTGGCACTAGAATGGTTGAAAGCAAACTTTAATTCCTGTCAATACAACGACTAAGGGTGATTGAAGAATAATTCATTGTAATATTTAAATGCAGTGATAACAACTGATCTGACAGTTTACTTATTGAATCTGATATCACTTGGAATAAGACCCTTGCCAACAATAAATTAATCATAACAATTGAGAGCTTATTCAGCAATAATTCTCTTTATGGCAATAACTGAAACAGTTATACAAATAGCAGCAAATAATTATTAAGAATCTAGTCAGCAACTCCACAGTGCTCGACTACAGATTTTGTTGACTTACTTCCTATTATTCTAAATTGATTAAATTTAAATATAATAACCTGAGAAACCAACACTACAAGGCATTTTAAATTCTATAGAAGTTAATGATTTTCTCTTCTCAACATTGCATCGACTTTATCTATTTCTTCTTGAGTTGGTCCTTTTACTTATTTTGTCATTTACATTAAAAGTTTAGCGCTTGGATCATCAGTCGTATTAAGTTTGGAAATGTATCTTCTCTCTAAGTGATCCTCTATTTATTGATAATCTTTTTCCGTCAAATTTGTGTGTTAAAGTTTTATATTAACATAGATCAGACTATCTATTAGCTTTGGCCATTTTATCAGCTTCGGCAGCAGCCTTGGCTTCCTCTGCTTCCTTCAGTTTTTTAATTTTGGCATTTTCCTTTTCATAGATTTCTTTGGCCTTTAGTCCAGATTAGACAGTTAAGAATGTCAAGAGTGCTGTCAGCAGAATTTAAAGTACAATAGGTGGCACTAAAATTGTAACGAAAGTACCAATGAAACTACCCAAGAGTACAGTTGGGAGCATGACAGTAGCGAGACCGTAATCGATTGAAACTGTATCTTTTTCTGGATGTTTCTAGCTCCATGAATATGCCCATTTGGTCACTTGACAGATCAAAATACAGAAACCTGATAGAGCCACTGCTTCTCTGGTACCGAACCCAAATTAAGATTGATATTGTTAAATTTTAATGACTTGTTTTTAATTATTACCCAAAGAAGGCAATGCACATAGGAGCAACGACGACTCCACCACCAATACCTCCAGCTGTACATAACAACATGAGGAATGTAATAGCGATAAGTCCCCATATCTCAGCTGCTCTTTAGGGGAAAAGCGTCTTGTGTTCACATACCAATAAAGTTGGATTGCATACTTCAAAATCGCCACAAATACTTTTCTCGACATTACATATTTCTCCTGCGTCTTCTAGCATTGGGTGCCAAAATACTTTGGCTTATACTAAAGTTAGGCACGCTAGTGGTATTAAAGTTTTTAATAACAAGCTTTATCATATGTTTATAAGATATAATCAATATATTAGTCTTCGTAGTTGATCAGTAAGGATTGACATATCCAATATATTAATTATAAGTAGTTATAATATTTAGCAATAATTAATTTTAATTAATTTAAAAACTTAGTGTTTATCGCCCCTTTTATATAAATGATGGATTCTACACTTTTAAACGATGCGACTACGTCAGCTGCCACATTTCTGGGGGTCAGCACCTCTCCTCATCATGAACCTAAGCTCTACTATTATGATTGTTTCGGTAAAGCAGAGGCAATTCGTATGCTATTTCATCATGCCAAAGTAACTAAATTTATTTGTATATATAGGGAAAAAATAATGCAAAGTTTCGTTTTTCATATTATAATGCTTTATGAGCTAATAAAAATTGTGGAAAATTCTACACTTGATTGAAATAAAATAAAATAAAGTGAACTTCGAGGATATAAGAGTGGATTTACAAGACACTAAGTATTAAAACCTGGAGCTGTTCAGAATCAGACATTTCCCTATTTTGGAATTCAGCAAAAACAGAATTAGCGGGGCTGCAGCTGCTCTAAAGACACTGGGTAAGCTCTACGGCTATTATCCAGAGGACGACCAGCAAGCTTAAACTGTTGATGAGATTTATCCTTAAAAGATTCTATGTACTTTTGAATGTGGATCTACCTACATTGTTGGCGATAAAATGACAGTTAAAACAAAGAGGATAAAGTTTAGAGCAAGCAATAATATTCTAACACAATGATTACATATCTTAAAAATGAGAAATATATAAGGGATAAGCACTCAGAAGTTCTCAACAAATATTAAATTCGTTTAATTGCCTTAATCTAATATTAAAAATTAATATTAGAAAATTTATTTGAATATATTCAGTTAATGTTAATAAGAATTATTAAATAAACAGATGAGAATAGCTTATATCGTTTTTCAATTTATAATGTTCCCATATATGCAATATTATCGTATACTCTGATTGCTAACTGTTGAATTTTCATATATTTAAATTATTTCTTAATAATTTGATGATTATTACTTCATTCTTTGACAAAGAAAGGACTGCTTGAAGTTTCTTCGTCGTCTTCCTCCTCCTCGTCTCCTTAGAGTTCATAGTACTTTTTATTTCTTGTGAAATTTTCATTGTTTATAGTGTTTTATATCATGGTCCTTGAAGCTATGTCAGTTGCTCTGTTCGCGGGTCTAAGTTGTTTCCTCTGTTTACCAATTAATGGAGTGTTTTAGCGGATTATAAATTTGTTAAGAAGATTAAGAGCATAATATGGGAATAAGGTCTCACATAAAATAAGTAATATTATGATAGCTTTGATACCTTCTTAAGTTTCATCCAGTTCTCCATTCATAATATGCTTCCTTATTTTCTCTGTACCTTTTTGCTGTGCACTATGGCTTATTTTCTTAGCAATATTGCTTAATTATTCTTTAATATAATTTATTAAATTGCAATATTTTTAATTCATGATTTACAATACTCATTCTCCGAGTGAATTGATTGTCAATTTGAGATGCTGGGTGATCAGAAAAGGCATCATCAATAACTTACTGCTCATGTAAGTACAACTCTTCCCACTGCTGACCTTCTTTTTCGAATAGTTCCATAAATTCTTCTTTTCTCTCTATTGTCTCTGGCTCGTAATTGTGGATGAAGAATTTATTAAACTTTAATTGAAATATATTAACATTTCACAGTTTAAATAATGGAATTATAAAACTTGACATCATAATGTAATCTTATTAATAAACTGAAATATTTGAGGTTATAAAATGGTCTTAGATAATCATTGTCAAGGTTTGAGAAGAAATTTTTGCATCTATTTCTTTTTTTCTTCTTTAAAGCTGCTTACTGATGAATATTCATATTTGAATACATAGTGGGATGGTTCTAGCCAGGACTTCTTGTAAAGTCTTAGTCATTCAAATCTTAAATAAAAACTATGAGATTAAACTAAATCGAAGCTATAAATTAAATCTTAGACAAAGAAATTTGGGTGTAAGAACTCTTCATGCTAGGATATTACGTCATCGTTGATATAATTATATAATAAAAATATGATGGCGTTATTTCCCCCTCTAACACTAGATCTAGAACTATAAATAGAGCTCTCCTCTGTAAGCAGTTTACCATTTCTTGATTTAGGCTTCAATAAAAATCTCTGTGCAAAAGGCATCAAACTTCCATAAAGAAGTGTTGTAATAACGACAAGTGTCAGAGTAGTAGTTACAATTACTTGCTTTTCTTTTATGTTATCGTCTATTGCAAGAACAAGTCCAAAGGCTATGGCTCCTCTAATAAGCCCAGCATATGAAATGAAGAGCAGCTCTTTGAAAGTTACCTATCTTCTTAGTCTAAACAAAGAGAGAAAATAAACTAAGCCTACAATTCCTAAAAATCTCCCAACTAATATTGTAGTAATACATTCGATTTTGGAAAATGAATTAAAATTAAATTAATTAAATATTAAAATCATGGCAGTTATCAAATCTAAAGGACTCAAAATTTAAATTTAACTCGACCCTACCATAGATCCTGCAATTTTAGCTGGACTTTACTATTGGCAATATTCCTGAATCATCCTAGGAAACGAGATATTTTGATTTTGAGCTAACACCAAAAAACAGTAAAAGGGGTTTTTCTCGCTTGGCAGAAGAGATAAAATCATTACAGCAATAACAACTACCGTCTTATTTTCAATGCGCTATCCAGAGAGTATAATATTGTTAGGGTTTGGAGACATTTCCCAAAAATATAACTGAAGGTTATTAATAATTAATTAATTTTAATTCATTTTCCCAAAACAAATGTATTCCTACAATATTATAAACATCTCTAACATAATGAATTCCCATGACCAATCATAAGATTCATAGGAGAAAAATGCAAGACCGAGATAAGCGAATACAAATGCTTCAAAGCCGTAGCCAACAACTTGAAAAGCTACGCTTGAAACGTGCTTGCCTTGAGGTGATAGACTGTACCATGCGTAGTGTGCCATGACTATTCCTGATGTAAGTAAAGCTATAATACCACTCATGTGAGCTATTTCTCCTGTGCCGTAAGCCATGTAGCCAAAACAAAATATTAAAAGTGTCTCTTTTACTGATGATACTGTCAAGAATCTCAAGCGCTTGAAAATATAGCTGCCTAAGAGTCCATAAAATATCCCGATCAATACTGAAACTAAACCCAATAGTAAGAAGTTTCCCAATATTTTGAAAGGCGTAACTGCATCAAAATCTGATAAGGTATTTTTCCCCATGTATTAAGAAACTGTATTGAAGAGAATAATAGCCACTGCATCATTGACTATCCCTTCACCAAATATAAGAGAGAACAATCTTGGCTGCTCTTCATACTTGATGATAGAAATTGCTGCTAATACATCAGAAGAGCACAGCAACGAGCTAATCAGCATGCACTCCAACGCACTGAAATTCAACGGAGTAGAACCGTCAACTTTTTAATTGTATTTGTGCATAGTTCCAGTTTGTACTATAGACCAAGTTATAGCTGAGAATACTGTGAAAGTTATCAAAGTTCCTATAACTCCAAATAACAGAATGTAGCCAATATTTTCAAAGAACTTCTTTCTCCTCATGTTAAAGCCTGATGCAAAGATTATAGGTGGTAAGCAAATGTAGAAGAAAATGTCATCGTTAAATTTAAAAAGAGCTATTTTATCATAGATATGAATAATTGATAAATTTAATCATTAATTTATATAAATTTCAAATCTTCACTAAGTTCATCTAAACCAGAAGCCCAAGCTATCAATGATATTACAAACCCCATGAGAATCGCCACTCCAGTTTCATGCCCAATTAGAAATTTTCTGTGCTCCATAAAAGACCCGATGATCACATAAAAAGCCAGTAGGAAGAAAATGATCATAGTCATTATTGAGAGTATCACACTTGACATTTTAATGATATTGATTTAGAAATTAATAATTAATATAAACTAATGCTATTAATGTGCAATTTATTAAATAATTCAACAATAGTATAGTACTTTTATGAATTTATGTTTTATAACTAATATTATATCTCTTTTTATTATCAAATTATAACAAATTATTCATTATAATTATTTAAATTAAAAAATATAAGAAAAATCTTAGTAAACCTATAATTTCTTGAAAAATACTGTTTTTATATTTCATTCAAAAAATGAGTTCCAATTTATTTATGTAAAATTATTACATCTAATCTAAAAAATTGATTTTATGTTCAAACATTGAGGTAATATAAAGATTGAAAATTATATTCTATATTAAAAATATGTAATTATTTAAATCAAGAGTCATTCTTCTTCTTGGTTATCTTCATCGTATTCATAATATTCATTTATAATATTATATTCACCTTCTTTCTTTTCTTCTTTGCTTCTTTCATTTTCTTCTTCTGACTTCTCACTTCATCTTATTGTTTCTTTTAGAGATTTCAAGATTGCATCATCAAGTAAGTATGTATGTTTTCATTCCGCTTACTTTAGTTTCAAGTGAAGATTTCATTTCATCTACTGTAGTTTCAAGTGAAGATTTCATTTCGCTAACTGTAGTTTCAAGTGAAGAATTTATTCCGCTTACTTTAGTTTCAAGTGAAGATTTCATTTCATCTACTGTTGTTTATAGATTTTTAACGAATTTTTTTAGTTTTTAATAATTATAAAATATTGGGAGATTTAAATAATAAAGAAATTAAATTGCATAGAGTGGTATAGATAAAGTTTTTATCAACATATATTTACAATAAAATTAAATTAATTGAAAAATTAAGGGTTAAATTATGAATTTAATGAATTTTTATAGAGTTCTCTTTAAAATTAAATATAATTACTTAATTTTAATATAACAAATTTTCCTTTTACATATTTAATATATCAATGATTTAATCTTAATTTTTAATAATGTTTTATAGATCTTTTACGGTCATTTCTACAGTCTTAACATATTATAAAGTTTCTTTCTCAGCTTTAATAATCTCAGTTTGAGTTTTAAAAATTGACTTCTTTAAATCTTTCACGAAGCCTTGCCATTCAAATCCCAACAAATAATCCAATTTATTTCTTCATTTAAGATATTAAATTCATTTACCAAGTATTTCTATTACATTTGGATAATATCACATATTAGTAGATTTATAAATACTTGAATTAATTTGATAGTAATAAGTGAATTTCTATAAGAGTTAATCAGAATTAGTTTGGGGTGAAGTTTCCTGCACTAAACATATTTTTTTTTTAATTAAATTAATCTTTATAACAATTATCAACCAACTTCCGGACTAATTTCATTGTTATAATTATGCTTAGTTCATTAATCAATTAATCAATATCTCTTTTAGCATGGAGTCTAAGCAGCATCCAAGTACTATCCGCTTATTCTGAATACCAGTTTATCTTAGAATTCTTAGGAATGTACGGCTGGAATTTATCAACTATATATATTTCCAAGTGTTCTCAATTCTATTAGTTGTTATCTAAACTGCAGGCAATATATCTTCCTATCTTATCTCTATATCCTCCCCTTTGTTATTGAATATACTATCTATTATTTTCTAAGAAAGATGTAACCCATCCAACCATCTGTAATATTGTACTACCCCTTACAACATATTATCCATTTGTATTTCTTAATGTTCTTTCATTTCTGTTATTAATTCAATCGATTAATATTTTCTTCAACAACTTAAATCATGCATCAATATCCTCTTAATATTTATTGGCTCATAAAATATTTAATTTTTAGTTTAAGTCAAATTTAATAAATATTACATAAATAAAAAAAAAAAGTGCAGGAAACTCCCCCCATTATTTTGTCCAAGGATTATAAAAAAAAATTTCATTTCGACTAATTAAGAATCATAAAATTAATATACCTAACTGATATCTCTTCCAATAACCTAAAATTGAACAAAAAATTATTTAATCCTTCTAATTAGTTATTCGCATCTATAAATAATAAACCATTATCAAATTAAAATATTTACGAAATCTAGAATAAGTGAATAATACAGCTTTTTATTAAAGAACTTATAAACCTAAATATATGAATAATCTATAATAAAATTAATAAGTTTGCCTAATTTTTTGCATATAGCTTACTAATTGAATTTCTAAATATTTATTATTTTTTAAGTTTTTATTCCTAATTATCATCAATTTAGTCTTCCACTGGTCTTCTATAGATGATGTAACTTGGGAAATACTTCTCATTATTTAATTCTTCGTCACTAAAGTAAGATTCCCTCTCTTTGATTAATTCTGCTTTAACTCTATATGATTCAGCTACCATCTTCTGCATTCAATTGAGTTTTATTTAAATTAAATTATGATAAACAATTTAATAATTTTATCAATAATGTAAATTGCTTATATAAAATATAAGGATTATCTAATTAATTTGTGATATTTGAAATAGACATTTCTTAATCTATAGTAAATTAAATATTTTAACACTTGAATTTTTTAATAGCTTAATTTATTCTAATATTTTTACGAAAAGAAAACAAAATAATAAGGAAGTCAAATATAAAAACTAATTATTTCTTTTATTGGAATTATATTTATATCTAAACTTTTATAGTTTTATAATTTTTATTTTTTTCCTATAATATAAGGATTACCTTTTCATAAGACTCTGAGATAACTGCGATGATGAAATTAAGAAGGATAATGTTCAAAAAAAGAACAGCAGAAATCCATACTATCCAGGCAAAGATAATGTGAGCATCTTCTAATTCGTAAAAATTGTCTATCTAAAAATCGCCTGTGGATGCTCTAAAAGCCATGATGAAGTACCCAAAGTAATTAATAATAATTTACGATAAATATATGTTATATTTATATTTTAAAATTCAGTACAATTAAAATAAGAATTATTTTGAAAGTATCAATAAATTATGCAAAACAATTATTCGATTTAATGCTATAAAATAATAAAAGTAATTGATACCTTCATACTCTATATTGTCTGGGCTAGTCTTTATTTTGAGTAATGTGAATATCAATCCATAAACAATCAGCACAAAAACATAGAGCATAATGAATATCTAAGATCCATGAACACTGCTTTTAGCATGCTCACCTATTATTTAGATATAAATTAAACAATATAGAATAAGCATTAAAAACCAAAAACCCTATAATATTTTGAATAAAATTGTGAATCAAAACCCCAAAACCCCTTAATAAGGGGTATATAAGTGCATTGATTTGTAGGGTATAGTTGGGGTTTTATTGGGGTTAGTAGACAAAATGCAGGTTTTATATGAATTTAATGATCATTAGTGTGCTTAATTCAATAAAATTTTATCTGCTTTTTTTTGAGATACCTTTTTAATCTAGTTATTTTAAATGTTTAGCAGCCAAACTTATTGATTATTTCTCGTAATTTGTTCCAAAGTATGACATACTTTCCATATCGCACTCTAAAATAATAGTAGCAATTGCCAAAAAATCCCACTGAACTGAGCCATTATTTCAACTTTCTCTAATTGGGAAGTATCCAGGAGCGCCAAAAACCTTTTTACTAAAGTCACTATATCCTATCTTAATGCTCTATTGAAATCAATAACGTCTTCTTCTTAAGGGCAGAGGTTAAGCATAACATTTTCAGTCTTCAAATCTCTATGAACATATCCAAGTTATTGCAACTCCTTGACACCCTTAATCATATCTGTAAGAGTATAATTTAAATCATCAGGGTATTTATTATGATATAGATAGTCTCTTAGAATCATTTCAAATTTCTTGAGCCTTGGCTCTATAAAACTATAGCTTAAAATAACACCAATTTACTTAAGCAAGTTCTTGCTATCTCTTCTTTAAGCCTCTCTAATAATCATTTATTTGTTAGCAAACTTATTTTAATACTGCTCATTTTTAAGTAGATAGCTGAAAGGGAATACCTTGTATGCATATTCATCATTCACTTTGAGTTTTGCTTTAGCAGGTACGTTTATACGTAAGTAGTTTTCAATACAACTGCTAAGGTCTACTGCATTTAATGCAGGAATATTCATTGCTTTCATTTGAAAGCATGCTAAAGCAGTATTTTCTGCAGGCAAGTTCATTGTTTCAAATCGACTCTGTCTCTTGAGCAACTCCTGTAACTCTCTTTACGACTCAATAATTTTTAATTTTCTTTTAGCAGGTACAAGTTTTAAGTCTCCTTTATCTTAAATCAAGAATTTACTAAGATGATTATTTTGCATTTGCTTCTTAACCTTTGCTGAGTAAATGTAAGACTTCATGCATGTTGTGCATTACTACCTTCCGTCCACTTAGTCATGTTTAAAATAGATCTTGGCCTTGCTGGAGTGTATCTCTTTAAGGTGTCTCTTCAAACTTTGTTCGATTGAGAAAAATTCTAGCAATCTTCGCATTAATATGTTTTCAATTGGCCGCTTTTCCTTTACTTCCTCAACAACTTCAATAAGGGTTTAAATTCCCATCTCTGCCTTCTCTTCTTGTTTTAAACTTCAATTACAACGATGACCTCTGCTTCAAACTAAAAGAGCTCTAAGCTCTACTACTCTTTCAATGAAAAAAACCACTGGTTTCTTGGTAGACCCAAAGTAAAGCTATATTATCCTGCTCCAAATGAAAATGCTTTTCTATTTAAGTTAGCCGCCATGTTTAAATTCAAATTTAAATTTCTATAATATAGCTCTAATAACCTCTTAAATTATAGCAACTATGTAAAGGAGTCGGCACTGCAGCAATAATGGTTAATTTTAAAGTGTTAGAGTTCATATTTATACTTATTTTATATTTATAACTTTTCGAATTTCATGCTTAATATTTTTAATTTTGGTACCAATTTTGAAAAATTTCAGATTGGTACTGGTACCAATAAGGCTTAAAACTATTTTGGAACTTTTCCATTAAAACCTCATTAGTTTAAAACTCGGTACTAATTAAGTTTTGGTTCTATTAAATTGGTACCAATTAAATTAAACAGATTTAGAACCAGTACTAATTAAAATTAAACAAATTTAGTAATAATTTAATGGTAATAAATTAATAAAAATGGAGCTCCATTTCTGCAGTTTGTTACAGCTTCTGCCAGCTTTCTCCACTTAACATTGCTGGGTTGACCTCCTATATAATGTCCATATTTAATAAAACCCCAACGCAGTTATTTACAAGATTTGGGTGACGAAAGAAATTAATAAAGATAGATTTAATTATTGGTAGTAGTGGTAGAAGTAGTAGTAGTAGTAGTAGTAGTAGTAGTAGTAGTAGTAGTAGTAGTAGAGGCTATTCTACTAAAGCTACCAAAATGACGAGATGCTGAATTTAATTATAACTTGCTCGAACCCTATAATAATAATACTTTAGAATCCTTAAGAAAGACAGGAATTCAACAGATTAACCCCCTACTACTCGATATTCACACCTCACTATGCGAGCAAGACGACCCTGAACTGCCGGAGGATCCACTGAGGATCATTTGCTTGACAATTTTGAGTTCGACGATCCCCTGCTCACCAAGACAACTTTCCAACAGCGCCTTAGCAATCTCTTGAGCAACAAATAGAAATCTAATAGAAGCGGGGGAGCACTCTGACGAGTGGTAAGCAGTATTCTTGGCTCGCGCTCCACGCTCTCCTATTCGACATTAGTGGACGAGACCTTATGGGGTTTGTAGTATTGAGAAGGAAGATGGCGGCCGCCATATTGGATGTTTTCATGATGATTCGATACACCACCAAACCATGGGCGACTTGTTGGATCCTACTTTAGATGCTTCGCCTCCTCTCACCAGGTAAGCTTAAACAATAGTAATTGATAGCGAGATTAAGGGAAGGAGCACAACGTAACCTATTACTCAAGCTAAGCGATAAGGGGGCGAGTCCCAGAAATTATCTCAAGAACGCATGCTGTCCAGATAACGTTGGCTCAGAGCCGCCAAGCCAGTTGGCATCCCGAATTCTCATGAGTAGCCAAAGGCACAAGACTCCCTTGCAAAAACACGAAGCTCTAGTGCATTCCGCCTAGTTAAAACTATACTACTCTAGTGATAAAGTGAATCAGCATAAACCCTTCTAAATCAGGATTCTTGGCACCCTAGTCTATGACAGTCAAACTGGCCTGTCTGCGGCAGCACTCTACAAGGTCATAAAGCAATACGGATACAACATTCTTTCCACTGCATGGAGCCGACTTATGAGAGTTCTGAGGGTCGAGTGATTTTTAATATTCCAACTACCTGGCGTCATCAGCAAAAGTATTCCTCTGATAATCTTTGTCTGGTAAACAGCTGCCTGTTCAGTTATTTGTAAGTCACTAGCTCAGGCTGTGCTCTCTCGATCAAGGTACAATAAAACTATGGTGGCTTGCTAAATCATTCGAATTCGCCTGCAACAAGCTCACTGTCAAATTCAACAATTTGAAAAATCCCAATGTGAAGTTCTCCGAAGCTTGATATTCTGATTGCCTCCCACTAACTAAGATCCAATTAAAAATAATGAGACTGTAGACAACATCATGAACCGAGCTGCTGATAGAGACAAGAGTTCCCTGTCAATAAGCAATGAAAGGCAAAGAAGAGAAAAAGTCATGAAGAGATTCAAGAAGGACCAGGCCATTCTGATGCAAAGCTCCCCCACCTCCCCCTCAGTTCCTGCAGAGATTCAAGCCCGCCCTCACCAAGGATACCGTGGATTCGTTGATGAAGGAAGCATCGAAATTCAGACCAAAGGATGGAGAATGTGAAGAGATCAAGGACCCGGACCGGGAGAGGCAAGAGCAGCTCAAGACCTTGAGAGAGAGAGATTGGCAAATATGTGAAGTGAGTTATATGATATTAAGTTAAGAGTAATTGCATTTTGATTAATTTCTATAGTCTACAAAAAATTGTAAATAACTGCATTGGGGTTTTAGTAAGTTCTTAACAATAGGATCGAGAAGTCTATAAATTATATTTTGAAATTAATTAATAGGAAGAGGAACAAAGATGGAATCACTCAATGATCAAATGAAAAGGGTTGAAGCTCAAGAAATGATCTCAGGATTTAACAGTAAAGAAGATCTCAATTGATACCTCACTTTTCATGGTATTCTTTCTTGATGACTATTAGCATAATATTGTAGGAATACATTCGAAATTTGAAAATTAATTTAAATTAAATAAATAATTATTAAAATTATTGGCAATTAAAGTTGGCCAATTTAAACGATTTTGGGCTCATTCTATAAAGAATTCAAAATTAGCTGGACTTTACTATTGGCGGTACTATTTTATTGCATCCCTTGAGTGAGATAACTTGACTTTAATTAATCACCTCTAAATTCATTAAATTATATCCTCACATTTAAGTCAAGTTATCTCACTCCAGGGATGCAATAAAATAGTACCGCCAATAGTAAAGTCCAGCTAATTTGAATTCTTTATTGAATGAGCCCAAAATCGTTTAATTTGGCCAACTTTAACTGCCAATAATTTTAATAATTATTTATTTAATTTAAATTAATTTCCAAATTTCGAATGTATTCCTACAATATACAGTTGATTTATTCCATCAAACGATGAAAGGTGCCAAAATTTCATTCTTGAAAGCAATACTTTGAGAGAAGAAGAAACTTTTAAAAATAAAGAGATTAAACTAATTGAAATTCCAAACTATCCTGAGATTTTAGTTAATAATCTTTATCAGGATGCCATAAAAGATGATGAAATGATTACTTACCTTCCTATCAAAGAAATAACTCTATAATAAACTACCAGATATGAAATTCTTTTTTATGTGTTCTTGGTAAAATAAAAGAGGAGTACCTCAAAGAAATAATTAAAGAAGCTCATAAAAAACGATATTCTATCTTTCCTGAAGACTAGAAGAAGCAAGGCATTTTAATAAGCTCAGCTTAGCTAGAGGAATTAAGAAGCATCCTTATCTTTAAAGTAAGCTTTGACATATAACTTTGTTGAAAAATCTGGCAATGGGATATATCAAATGAAAGAGCATGCTAAGTTTCATAGAGATAGAAAACAGCAGACAGTTCATTAAATCAGCAAGAGACTTTATTATGAAATATAAAAACCATAAGATAAGAATATTAATGCAGGAGATGGCAGTTAGAGAAGAAACTTAGGGCCTGTCTTCCCTTAAGTACAAGAAAAGAAAGAGAAGCCTTATCCCTTTAAGGGTTAATTAAATATGTGAACTATTTCATTCATTTAAGTCTCAAACTTATTAATAAACATTCACTCTCCCTTTCTTTGAATATATCGTAGTCCTATCTTTATTCACTCTCTACAACTACTATGTATTAAGTCAACTGTATCGATTGGTAAATCATTCATTAGATGATACAACAGTAACTCATGTAGTAAGTCTTGATTTAACTCTAGTAATATTTTATTCATTAAATTGTGGTTTATAAGGAACTTTGTATACAGGAGTTATGTTTAACTCTTCATAAGCTTTCTTAGACTCCTTAGTCTTATGAACTGATAAGTTATCAACAAACAAGATGTTCTCTTGATTATTGTATTTATCTCTTAGCTTATGCAAGAACTCAATAAACTGCTCTCGCTTAATAGAGCGAGGAAGAATTACATACCTTTCTCGACCTGAATCTTTGCTAATACCAGCTAAAATTGCATGGGTGTCATCTTTCACTTTTTAGTCATAAACTTCAATGCTATCATACTTCTTGTACCATGACTTATTAATAAAGGTGTTGAAGGTAAACACAGCTTCATCTGCATGTATGAACTTGATGT
>ARYC01006909.1:0-13117 GCA_000711775.1 Oxytricha trifallax
TCTCTCTTAGTATTTGGATTAAAAGTTTACGTATTCCTGAAACCCACTTTTCACAATGTGCTGTATATCCAGGCATCTCACAATTTTAATTTATTAGCTGATTGGTAAGATTTCTTTCATTAAAGGTCTTAAGAAAATAGGGATGGAAACCTCTACTTTTTATTACTCTACTGTTTTTAAAAATGGACAAAAACCCTTATTCCCTTGTTTAGGAAGCTCCTTAAGATTTATAATTCTAAATATGTTGCTGTCTTGCCATTAGATCTAAGGAGAGGCTTTTTTATTTTAATCTTAAACTTCCTTCTAACTTTGTTAGTTACTGTTTATTATAACTTCCTTGAATGTTATTTTAAAAACTATTTGGGTTAGCTTTGATATAAAATTACTGCTTTGAGTCTTTCAATTCACCCTTGTCTATCCTATCTGCCATTATATCGATGATGTAAGGCTCGGGCTATAGCAATGAAAACCTCTCTGAGAAGATTTAGTTCTGGTTTGTAAAAGAGTTAGTTATTTTTGATTACATCGAATAAATAATTCAAGAAAAATGTCACTCTATATGCTGCTTTTATTTTATCCAAATAAACTTGAGGGACTAGTCAAAGATTTACTGGTGTATTTTTGTTAGGTATATTGATGAACCATCATGATTAGTAAGGTAAAAAAGATATTATATAATATCATTAAATTATTTAGCCAATCAATTTTTAATCTTTTTATTTTATATATACAAATTTCTGTAAAATGATTATAAATAAACATTTGGAAACAAATTTTAAAATATTTGGCAATAATAATTCCAATAGTAATTTTTAAATAAATATCTCACTAGAAAAGTAAGAAATAAAATTATAACATATAAATTATTCAAATCTAGTAATAACACTATCTCATTGAAGTCTAAGCAAATTTTTATCTTCTAAAATTAAGAAATTAATGATTGAATTTCTCATAATATCATGTAAATGTTAAATCTTATTAAAAACATGAGCATTTATAAGTTCCTCTTATCTTAACATGTTAAGTGGCTCATCGATTGTTGCAAAGTTTTTCACTAAGGAAAGTGAAATGAAGTTCAAAGTTAGTTTCTACTTAGAAATTTAAACTGCTAGTAAGAGAGCGATTTGTTAGATGTCAGACATTTCTGAACTGAACTTTTGTAGTATAAGATCTACTTAAAATACAAATCTTTCAAATACAATTTCTAAAGAGGCTTAATTTTTATGATCGCAAATTTCTCAATTAAATTAATTGAATTGTAAATTGTTAAATATATCTTAATCTTATAATTTTCCTATAATGACTTTTGGAATTCCAAAATTTTTTTAGTGATATTAGCTATTTATATAAACTCTCCAAGAATATCCTCTAGCATAATGGGCGTCAAGTGCTTTAACAATATTTTATACTTCTATTTAAACATTTGCTTTCTTCCATTTTACTGTTTACTCTTGAATTATGTAGGCGTCTCAAATTTCTGCATCATTAGAATAGTATTAAAACGATTTGTCTCTCAGTAACTGTTTAATATTGCAATAAGCCTTGTTTCTTTGTTTTATTGATTAAAATCTCTCATAAAATTCAAGGGTTCGTTAAATTTTAAATGAGGACATGTGTGAATTTTAAAGAGACTCTTAAGCTTATTTTTAATTACTGTTTAAGTCCTTGTTATCAACTCTCTTAGACAAATAATTCTAAAGTTAATCGAAATCTCTTACATTTACATACTTTTGAGTTTTTGCTGCTTCTATATTTCATAATCAAGCTCATCAGCTTCCTTATTTTTTAGGTATTCATAGCATAGATTTAGAGGTGGCTAGATTTCAACCAAGTATTTATCCTGGAAGTCGCTCATTTAGAATTTCTTAATTTTCTTGATAGCATTTCATTAGATCTATATAGTTTTAAATTGAAGCTCTAATTTTCCCAATGGGCATACCACCGAAATATGGTAAAGTATTTTCTACACTTCCCTTCTCCACTTTCTAATATTAAAAACCAGTATTGAGTTTCGAATAAAAAATCAAATCCTGCTAATCTATCTTTTATTCGTTGTTATTACATAATTTGTCATTCTTATTATAAGTTTAACCTTATTTATGATTTTTCTTAACACTACTTAGATCCTCATCGTCCCTTTGACTACAACCCCTGCTGCTTGCACTCATACAATAAAGTTCCCAGTCTTCCTTAATTTTATCTATGACTTGGTCTTCCTCTGTTTTTAACTTATGAAGCTAAGTTATTCTGTTGTCTTCGATTCGCTGAATTTCTTCTCCTTTACGGTATACCTTGTTTCTCATTGATGCAGCATTTTTAATTGGTAATGCGATTAAAAAATTTAATCGCATTATATATAAATGTTCCTATGATATTAATTTTAACTATTTAATAATTTTAGATCAAATTGAAATATTGACCACACTTAATATTTTTAACATCGTCTAGATTTTCTATGTTTGTGGGAGATTTTCAGAATAATTATGTGATATCAGAGTAGTGGACTTCTCCATAGCAGCCACCTTCTCCACTTTCCCTCATTTTTGTCAAAGATTATTTCTTGAATTCGTAATCATTGGCGATTGTCTTCTCTTTTTCAAATTCTTCACAGAGGTTGTTTTGCATTTATGAGAATGTGAAAATCTACCATGACTACTATTTTTCTGTCGCTATTTATTCTCCTGTAAGTATACTTTTCCCTTCATTGAAGCATTTGCATAAACATCTGATACATGTCTTAATCACCCATGCCTTGCCCCATTATCTGGTTACTTTTTTGTCTCATTCTTTAAATTGAAATTTTCAAGAGCAATAAACATGCATTAAAGTAATTCACTTTTTGCTCTATTATCTTTTACATTAAAGTGATTTTAGATTTATGGTAAGTTTGGTACAGAAACACAAATTTATTCTCATCATTTTGCTTACAGAGGAGACTCATTAAAACATCATCCAAGTTATCTAATGAGAATAGTCTACCTTCTCCACAGAATAGTTATAGGAAAGTCTTATTTTTTTTCACAATTATTAATAAATGAAATGTATAGTAGTGATAGAAATATAAATGAATTATTTAAATTATAGTTATGCTTCTAATATGACAGAGAGATTAAAACCCCGTAAGTCAATTAAGAATGAAGATTAGGAGATAAGAACAATTAAATTAAAATATAATTATTATTGGCGTAAATTAATAATGTTTGGGCTAATTATTAAAACTATTGGCTCGATTAATTGTCTTTATAAAATAAATCAATCAAGATGCATAAATTTGATTTAAGCCTAATTATAATTAATTTCAACCAATAATAATTATAGTAAAAACTTAATTGTTCTTATCTCCTAATCTTCATTCTTAATTGACTAACTGGGTTTTATCTGCGTTAGTAGAGCGATATTAAATTCATTAAGTTTATATAATTTTACCGGGTTTCATAGCAGCTTTGATCTATAACATAACCTCAGTACCAAAGTTGACGTCCTGCTCGTGGTCTTCCAAGCTTCTCATGAAAACCTAAGTGGAAATTTTACTTTTATTGATTTTTTTTTGCAGTTTACAAAAGAATCTGATTGTGATTGGAATCAGTGCTGTTCAGTTTAACTTGGTCTAATAAAAAGGAGAGATGATCAACATTCAAGTTTTATCTCCCAAATTAGGATTTAATTTGCTAACTCATGAAATGCTCCTTGATAGGAGTTGAGAAAAGAGATTTCGTCTCTTCTTCATCGTCATGTGATTGGTTTATTGCATGATATTTTTATTGATCTAAGCCATCTCCTCCAAGGTCCATTTTCACATATAGCATTTAGTTATCATAATATTAAAGCCAATTATTTAGCATCTGGGGTCTCTGAACAGTTTGCCTGCACTATATGATCCTCCTATTCCACTTGGATGTTAGTGTTGTGATAATCGTTCTATTAACTTCAGCTAAAGAATCATCATCGTCAATCTCTTTTCTGACAACAAAATTTGGATCGATTTCGAAATCAGTTTAGCGCTTAGCTTTTTCTTCATCGATTTAGAGGGGTTACTCATCCATCTCTATAATTAGAAAAATTGCTTATAAATTTTATTCTGATATTTATTATGATTAAGTAAGTCAGACATATTTACCCATCATCAATCACACAATGAATTAATTTATTATATAGATATAAATATATATAATAATGAAAACATGAATTACTTCATTGAAAAATTTATTTTAAATTTTAATTACTATAAATTTTATTAATTTATCTAATTTTCTGCTTAATCATCTGGATTAGATTCTCTTCATTGAATCTTCTTAAAAGATCTCTGCAAGACCTTTATCTCTGCTTTGCCATGCTGCAATTACACATTGAATTGTTTCTCCTCTTCTCATCCCTGATCTTTGCATGCTCATCCTCATCATTGAAATTTGTAGCAGCCCTGCCTATAAAGCTTTTGCCAGAATCATCAAACTTAGAAGAAGCGGCTTTAGCAGTAGTAGTAGTCATATCAGTGTGTGAATTGCTTCTGCCAGTGCTCTCTGTTTTGTAGACTGCTCTCTTATTTGATGTGTAAGTGCTGCCACCATTTGTATCAGTTGTCCAAGAATGAGCACCACCTTCTCTCTAATTAATTTGATGAAGTCTTCAGCCTTTATTGGTTTTACAGTTAATCGCACTTTCTTCACAATACCAATGTGTGCTCCAGTCTTAAAGACAATAATAGGCATATAATAATATCAGGTAAATTTCATCGAAGACATAATTGAATTTAAATTTAGTTTTACAAAGTTATGATCATTCTTGATTGTTTCGAAGGTTGCGTACCCCTTAAAATAATGGTTAAGCATGCAATATGGGCAAGGTTCTTGCTATACTTCTCCAAAGACTTAATATATTTAAGATATATAAAAATCAAATAATTCCATGTAATTCAATAATTAGGCTAGATTGAAAGATTTGGTTCATCTAACCTCATAAAATGATATCGAATCAATTTTAGGTAATATTCTGGAGCATTCTCAACTGCAATAGTCAAAGTGTTGAATCGGATCATGGCTTAGCATTCTACCATCTTAATCTTGTAACTGTTCATCATGTTAATTCTTGAATCCTTTCTTATCCTTCTTTTATATTCATATTTTATTGTGGTATTGTTAAAATATATGACTTCTGTTATGAATAATTATAAATTTCTGTTAGTAAGTGCTATTCTTGGCCTAGTTGTAGTTCTTTGCGGAATCAGGAGATTGATCTTTTGATTCAGACTTGCAAGGCACATATTCAATGTTATTCTGACCAGCAATTGACCCAAAGTGGTTGCTATTCCCTATATTCTCCTTGTCCTTGTGATATTAAATATTTTTAAATGAAAATTCACAGCTTAATATTAAATATATCGCATAAATATAATTCTTATAAACTTTAATATGATGCTTACTTATGCTAATATCAGAGTAATTGTTGTCTAAGTGTTCATTATCAGTGTCAGTGTTGATAAAAACGTTTCTTCTGTTCACCATTTGCTTGCGTGTGGTTATAGTATCTATTTTTCAAAAATACTATATCATTGTTGAGTGTTCTCTTTGCTTTTTTAAAGCTTTGAAATCAATTAATTATAAAAGTTTAAGTAAAAATGCTTATATACTACTTATTGCATAATTTTCAAAGGATACATGAGAAAGTATTCATATATTATTCGAGTAAAGTATTAATTTAGATACAAATTACAAAAAGATGATTTAGAGCACTAATATTAAATAATTAATTTTGAGTTTTTATTAAGTTATATCTGAGATTTTCATGGCAATAGGCATAGATTGATATACTTTATAATAAAATTTAAATCTTGAATTTTTTAAAGTGAAATTTTGGATCTCTATAAGTGGTCAGTTATTTTAGGATTTTTATCATAACTTTAAAAATATTCTTAAAGTAGTTCGTAACATCTTACTTAATTTTTTAATTAACATTCCACTTTCCAATCAGTGGCTGAGACTCTAAATTGAATCTTAGAAACATATTCCTCAATAATTGTAATCTATAGATGGTTTCGTTATTATTCTAAATAGACTTTACTTTATAATATGATAAGAGAAGCTACAAGTCATGCATAAAATACTTAAAATAAGAGATCTACTATATGATTAGTTTCCTTTAATTTGCTCTGTTCTTATGATTTCAATGGAAATAATACAGCAATCATCAATGCTAAAAATCCTATGGGCTGTATTTAAGGAATGACTTTTGAATAATTAAGAGCGATAAACAAAATTTAAATGTAACTTATATTTTGCCACTTTATGAATTCTAAATTACCATCCTTTAAATTCTTTACTATGATTATAAAATGACCAAAAGACAAGTTTTCATAGTGATAAATCATGATATATAAATAGTATTTCTATCCGGTATCGCTGTTATTCAGGAAATCTATATATGTCACGAAAGTGCTAACTTATAAGCATAATGGGAACTCGACTAAAGTATTGAGCTTGTTTCTAGATTAGTTGATGAATTTTAAACGTATCATCTGGACAATAAAAAGTGGGGGAGGTCTAAAAATTTCTAATTTTATTTCAAATGACTTTAAGGGTTATTTCAGCTGCTACAAATAAATATAGTTTTTCACTTTATTCCTCGACTTCATGAAAGTTTCTCAAGCACTCCTCTAGATTTACAATAAAAATCATATCCTACATATTCGCCTGTTTAAGAATAATAAGATATCTCTTTTATATTTATTAAAAGATTTATTTAATGTTAATCAATGATTTGCTTGTTTTAAGTTGATGGATGATGAATAACTTCATTAGACTATGGATTATAATCATCTTCAATTAACTGATAAATTCCATTCGATCGCAAGATGAATTTGTTTCGCAAATTCATGCATAAAGTCTTCAGTTGGAGATAGAATACACCCAGTGCATATTTTCATCCATGAACATTGCATGCAATTATAGGCTAATCTATCTACTGTTTTTATAAAAAAAGGCTTAAACTACTATATTGCACCCTCTTTCTTATCCATTTTCTCTCTCTCCACTTCTTAGCTTACCACTATAAATTTTTCATTGGATGTTTTAACCAACAGCCCACACTTCTTCATAAACTTGCCTTCTTGTTGGTTTGGTTGGCAATATGAAAATTATTGGGGTAGAGAGAAACTGAGGTTAATAAGGATTGAAGTCGAAGTATTGCTTTTTCAAGAAATGCCTGTGGTAAGCTACCACAAAGGCATCATCTGGAATCTCATCATTGTCTTCGTATTCTGTATATCTATCCAAGAAGACATTGTAGTTATTGAAAATCTAACATTTGTCCATCTTTGGCCTTACTTATAGCAATTATATTTTAGGCAATAAAATCATGAGCTAGCTATAATTATAAGTGTGTTTACCTTGTCTAGGATTATTCTTTGTTCCATTCATGGTTTACCATTCAATTATTTAAGATGTTTTTTCTTCATTTCATTGAGAATTAGTTAGCAAACAAGAAAAAGGAAGTTTAGCATTTATATTGCATTTCTATTACATTTTTATCTCTTCATCTCTCCTTTAGTAATTTCTATTGTGTCTCTACCTTTATTCAAAAAGAGCCATTACTTTTTGGATTTTTCCTATAATCTAATATTCAAGCTAATATATTTAAAACTTTGTGATTAGTCATACAGAGTTACTAATCTTAATATAAAATAAATATTTATATTAAGAATTGGCGTCGGCAAATTTTAAAATATGCCTACGCCAAAATTATGGACTTTATATATAAAAAATATAGACAGACCATTAATAGACTTGAAAAAGTTTTAATTTAATTTATTATTTAAACTTATTTTAATTATATAAATAATTAAAAATCCAAAAAGTTATTGCTCTTATTGATTGTTTAATACTTCAATGCCTTTATTTCATAGTTGAGTAAATTGTATTTTGAAAGGCGTAGTTCTGGATTATAAATATAACTTATCACTCCTTTAATCTTAAAGAAGTGAACTTTATTTGATTTCTTATAGTAGATGTCAAAATTTACTTCATTCTTTCTCTCACAGACTTTTAAATTATTTGAGAAATTTTAGCATCTTTATCTACTCTTTTCAGAGATTCTTAAATTTTGAAAATATTTCTTGGTCCTCTTTCAGCTTGTGATTAAAAAATAAGCATATAAAATTATTGATAAATAATTGAGGTCTATCAAAAGCTTCAGATTATCTTGAATCAATTCTCTTAAACATAGAAGTCGCTCTATTTCCTTAAAGCATATCCTTTATTTCATTTGGTAATTTGTATATTACTTCATTAAGTAGAATTATAAAGGGTTCAGGCAATGATAGAGGTATATTGGTAAAAAATATCAAATTTAGTTGATATTTTATAGCACTTTTAAGTTGACCATAGAGTAGAAAAAATATAAATGTCCAATTTCTTCACTGTGTGATTGACCATTCCTCTAATTCAAGCTCTGCGATATTTCTATCATCACTGTTTGAATTTTTGCATTCGACTTTCTTAAACGTAAGTTTAGTTCTTCGTGAAGACCATCAAGTAAGAAAAAAATAAATTCTTTAGAGTCTTATTGATAATATCCAACAAATTATTCACTTATAGTAGATATAGCGCCCTTGAATTCTTTTAGAATTACACTCTTCCACCCTCTAAATACATTTTTTCATCCATAAATTCCTTAAGAATAATTTAGTTCATACAATTTAATCAAAGTTAGATGCAAGTTCTCCTTAGAGACCAATTTTATTCTTTATGTTCTTTATTTCATAAACCTTTTCTCTTGTATAAAGTACTCATAGAAGAACTTTGTTTGCAAGGCATTGCGGAGCGGATTTCATGTAGCAAGATAACATTATATTAGATAAATTTAAGTAAACTTACTATTACCAAGATTCTATAGAACCGACAGTTCTATAATCTTCTACATTATTAACTACTACCCCATCTAATAGACTAGTGGCATTCGTAGAAATTATTTTGTTTCCTGAAGACGGATCTGCACTTACTTTATCTGTGGGCCATTGATTGTTTTAGTGTGCATATTTAACATAAATTACTTGGCTTATTGCAATTCCATTTTCCTCTATGGTGTTTCCAGTTTGGCGCCACTAATAAATTGATATTCAATCCATAGAAATAAAAAGAATAAATGCTAGATAATAGCCTTACTATCTTGTAATTTTATTTTGAATTTTACTGAAACATCCTGAAGAATGTCATCATAGGTCTGCTTTCTTGAAACTAAAATATTATAAAATGAAAGTCTTTCACTCTTCAAAATTTTCTTTACATAATTCTAATGTGTCTTTAAATTTACAAATGCTTTAAAAATGTGGTATTTCACTCTTATCTGCAATTATTTCATAATAGAAGAACTTGGGATTTACATCAAGCTCAAATCTGAATATAATAAAAAATCAAATAAGTACAAAGAATTGTACTTTATGTTAAATTTAGTCTCTCCAATAGTCTTGAAGAATGGATCAGGAACTGATTGTGAAGATCCTGCAATAATCATAGATCCTATAACTGACTTTCTTTACTTAAATTAATTAGGAGAATTTTTCTTATCAGTCTTATAGCTAATAACTTTTCTCACAATTACTTTTGTCATTTTTATACCACTTAGAAAGATGTTAAAAACACATATCTAGGTCCTAGAATAAATTTATCTCAAAAAGCTAATTCATCTTTAATTCTTAAATCATGCATTTCCTCCTTTAGGCTTGAATTATCAATCACATCAATTTTTTCCTTTTTAATAATGTATAATTTGTCATCCACAAAGCCTATGTTCATAGTTAATGCTTCATACAAATTCTTCTCAATTACATAGAAAGTATCCTCGGTATCTAGATAGTCTGGGATAAATTACTCAATGCGTAATTGTTTTTTTTTATCTGAGAGTATAGCTTTTTTTTCTTCATTCTCATCCAAAGGATTTAAGCCCATCATAGCTATCCTGATGTATTTTGTCTTTTCATAAACACTGAAATCTGAATTCATGGTCAAATTATCATCGAGGAATTTTGATTAAGTGAATTATTAACCTCTAGCTTGGAAAAAGCTCTATCCTAGTTTTGAAATCTCTGTAAAGTTTCTCATTTAACGCATAAATTCATTAATAAAAATTATAATTCTTACTTTTTCCATAAGATCTGTTTGTAAGAAAATAAATCAAATAAGAACTCTAACTTCTTCTTTATGTCATTTTCTTTGTAAATGTAAACGCTAAATTAGTCAAGTATTTAAAGTCTTGAACTTTCTAAAGAAATAAAAAGCAGATTATTATTACATTTATAGTGAGAACCTCTACAAAATATCACTTTATTTTTTCATTTCTAATGATTTTCATTAGTATCTAAATTGCAGTCAAAACTTCCTTAACATCACTTTTTTTAATATCTTGTTGAAAATTCTTGCATGCTGTCATGTTCTTGAGATCTAAAACCCAAAATTTTAGTTTCATTTTTATTCTTTACCTAGAAAATCGTCGAATATATTGCCAATTATAAAATTGATGGATTATATTATGGAATTAATGTAAATTATCATCTACTTTGATAGGGCGACATGCTTGTAATATCTCGTCAATATTAATATATTCCTTTTATAAGCCTTCAATAATATTCTAAAGCCATTTAAAAATAGGCATGTGCTAAACTCTCCTGAACGCTTGCACGAACTAATCTCTCTTGAATATATATATAATTAATAAATAAATATATTCTTGATGGGAAGACTTGGATCAAGCTCAGTTTTAACATAGAATGTTTATATTTACTACTCATTCAATTCTTCAAGTTTTTCAACGAATAATGGGGACGTTATAAGCTTAAAAATAAAATTAATGCCAAACAAATTATACTTAAATAATTTTGTGTTAATTACAAATAAATCAACTACATTTTCATAAACTTAATAATATCATCATAATATTATAATAAATATCTTTAAATAAAATCATAGTTAAATAATCTAACTTTGATTTTTAAAACATTATTAATGATTATCTAAGTAATTATTTAATGCTAAAGTAATATTTTTAATTTTATGATTAAAATTTTAAACCTCTTAATAATGAAATATGTTCTCTGGAAAGATATTCTTAAGGAGATCTTATTTTCATTATTTCGAAGCACATCTACTCCATTTCTTCTGGATCTCCCATTTTTAAAAACAACATAGCATGCCAAAAGATCTCAAATAAATAATTATTAAGATGCAATAAAAATTGAAATTGGAAGGCCTTAGCATTCGATAATAATTGAAATAACAGACATTAACATTTTTCAACAGAATTTTAACAAGTATAATTCAATCAATATTTTAATAATTTACTTCGTAATTCAAAACTACAGGTATTTACTCCTCAAACGAGAAAAGTTGAATAAGTTTCTAACCTGTTTTATCCGGTACTAATGGACTCAGAACTTCAATACGAAATTGATAATAATTTATGGCCTAAACTACCGTGATTAGTCATTGAAAATTTAATTCATGCTTGGAAATTACTCAGCATTCAAAACCCCAAAACCCCTTAATGAGGTTTATAAGTGCTTTGATTTATAGGGAATTTGTTAGGGGTTGGGGTTATTAATTAAATGCGAGACAAAAATAACAAGCTTCTGGGGTCTATTTATGATGAAGAGTATATAGATTTAGTGTTTAAACTACGTTATGGATGTGATATGTATAGTGAATAACTCAAACCAGAACTGAACTATAAGTCTATTGCACTGCTCTTAAAGCGTAGTCCCACAACTGTTCGTTCTCAATGCTTGAAAGCTATGTAATTAAAGCAATAATAGCTGAATTCTTAGCCTAAGAGGAAGTCTAAGTTTCTATAAAAGCATATTGACTATCTTATTAATGAAAAAACTTTGAAGTATTGGGCTCACTTCTCTCTCGACTAACGAGCTAAATGTTTCATCGCCAGTTCCCTGAGTTGAAGATCTCCGCATAGTCTGTTGCAAACATTTATAAACGAAACGGTATCTCTTACAAAGGTGTAAATCGTATCAAGAGAGTAATTGATTTCACTCTGCCATTTTACAACAACAACTTAAATTATATTTATAATTAAATGCAGAGAGCCTAATAGAATAATAGTAAGTTTATTCATGATGACGAGGCAGTGTTTACATTCAACACTTTTATCTCGAAGTCTTGGTATAAGAGGCATAGCAACATAGAAGTATATGACTAGAAAGTCAAGGTATAAACAATGGCTATTCTTGGAGGAATATAATTAAAAATAACTTAGAAAGTTAAGTAAAAGAGTTGGAACGAGGAGGGATAGTCGAACCGTTCTAATCAAAGAGGTAAAAATTTTACCTCACTAGTCAAAAAGCGAACTTCTCCCAGCTGGACTTCAACATCCAGAGGTGTGTTTTAACAAAGAAGTACATACATACTCACGAGTGGCCTTAAATCATAGAGTATGTCAGATTTGACAACCTTAAGTCAGTACATTTCTTTTAGCACCCGTTCCCAACCTAGCTAGGTACTATACACAACCCTAGCACAACCGGAGCACTCACTCAATATTAGGTTTTCTTAATTTTCGAATTGATTACCTAGAGTCCAGCTATTTATCCTACAAAAAATGTGAACTTACGTCCAATTAGTTCACTTACCTTGCTCCACTCAATACCCCCCCAAAAAGCACTCTCTGTTCATGATGACATTTTTAACTTCAACTAGGCATGAGGCCTGACAGAAGAAATTCAGTCATTTAGTTATAAACATCTCTCAAACAAGACTACTAAGGATCTACTAAGGAAAGAAGAATTCAAACACTGTCAAAAACCTCATAAAACCAACAACTCCTCCAACCCTCCTGACCCAAAAACAACCTAAAATCTACTATCTATTACCATTTTCTCCTATTCAATAGAGAAAGCTCTAAGATATGTTTTGGAAGGAATCACTCCCTGAAAAATTCTCAAATACGTCACACAATAAGAAATTTATTTTCCCACTATCAAATAGGAAAATTAAATTAATAGAGAATCACTCAAGACATTAATAAGATTTTGACCAAAGATATGAGGGGAATCACCCCAAAAATATTAGGCTATTTAGTATTAAAATAATTATACACTAAGTCAACTAACAGTGTCCACCACAGG
>ARYC01006911.1:0-20330 GCA_000711775.1 Oxytricha trifallax
ATAAGTTTCATAGAAATGTATTTCAATTTGTATATTGTTATTTCTTTTATATTTAGTAGTTAAAAATTAATTAAATTATTTTTTATTTTCATTTGAATCAATATCTTTCATTTTTTTACTTTATTTTCTTTTGCCTTTCATCGATTTTTATATTTTTTGTAAATTTGTATTTTCTTCAACAATTCTTACTCTAACTTAGACTATTTCTTTAGTGATTTTCTGTTAACTTTTGTGTATTTCCTCTAGAATCTTTAAGAAACTCGTGATATAAGACAATGCATGAGTAAAACACAATTTAATTGGTATCCATAAGAAAGATGAGTAAATATATAGATTTCAATACAAACGCATGATTAGATGGATATACATACAAGAAGAAAAGATTTAATTTGAATTCAAATCTCTGAGATGAAATGCTTAATTATAACTGATTTCTTTTTAAAGTATAGTTAACAATAGTATTTATTATATTCAAAAAATACAATTACCCTTTTTACATCATAATTATTATTATAGAGTTTTATTCATAATATTTATTTTTACGAGTAATTACATTTAAAGTTGATTATTTCACCCAACTTTATATGCTTTTTTTATAAATTATAAATTACTTTCTTGAGTTATACAATTTATTAAATATACTACTAATTAGCCAAAAAATGAAGACATTATTTAAATTTAGTATGCAATAAATTTCAAATTAATTTCTAAAATATAATAATAATAAACTTATTTTTTGTATAGTAAATTCTCTTCAGACACATGTTAAACATTCCTTGATTAATTTTTTAAATAATTTATTCTTTTATTTTTATAGAAATTTACTGATTAAAATATTTTAATGTTACATATCTAGTCTCAACACCTGTTTCTTTTTATAATAAATGTAATTCAAAGCTTTTAATAATGCACATAGTAATTGATAAGTTGTTCGTATTTAACTTTATACATGCAGTTACTTGTGTAGTTATTCGCATAGACTTTTATATTTTTCAGGCTTTGATTAAACTAAGAATGCTTTTTCTCCAAACATTATTATTCGATGCTATACGAAAATGAATGCTTAGACTTAAGAGAGCTAGATAGTTTAATTAGATTTGATTTCATCCTTTTGACTTTCGACACCATCAATAGACCCTAATTGGGTGTCTGATTTTTCTTTGTTAAGCAGGTCAATTCAAACATCTAGCACATGCTTTTCCAAACATAACTAAGTGATGAGTTTTTAAGAAATGCTTGATATTATTTAGTCAATGTTTTCATCAAATATTAATTATATTAATTGAAGTAAATAATATTTAATCCATGCATACTTATCTAAAGTCAATAATAAGGCTGATTAATACTTTCTTACATTTAATGTAGATTTGATGAGAACTACTAAATTTAAACAAACCTTATATCTGAGTTAGTTATTACTATTTGAATAGACTTTTAAGAACAGAATAATTGCACCAAAATAATAACTAAAGTATGTGATTTAATTGTTTATAAATTTAAATAGATATAATTTAGGATTCAAAAATTCTGATAAAAATCTCAGATCTTTTGGAAATTATTTAAAAAGAATTATAAATAGTTTAAGAGAAATATTGATAAGTTTGATTAGTGATCGACAAATTGTTATATGTTAAGACAAATATTTAATGATTCTTTAATGATTCTTATAGCTCTAATTGGATTAAATATAATTAAAAGCTATTGCTTCATGATTTTGATAGTGTATTTTTTAAATATCTTATATGATTTAAGAAGTTTAAAACATCAAATAAAATATATATATTTATAAAGTTTAATGTAAAAATATTTGAAGTTGCGGCTGATAGTTAATGTAAAAAATATTAAGAATTACAAAATACTAATGCTCACCTATTAAACAAAATATTGATCTATATTTAACATTCAATCTCTAGTTTGATGCATAATACTAATAAAAAATATAATCTCATTAATAAATTATTAAATTTAGAATAAACTAAATTGGGGTCGTAACGATAATTCAGAAATAATTTACTTCCTCAATAGTGAAATTTAAATAAATAATGAACTTTTGGATCCCTCTGTTTCATTAGAAGGATGAACAAAAACTCCTTAAAATAGACAATATAAAGTGCAAACTAGGCTTCTCTAATGACAGAATTCTAAATATAAGTTCTTCAATGCAATACTCTCACTATCATTAAAAGAAAATTGAACAAAAACCTTGAATACACATAATACAGAGTATCAGAGAAGCATAAAAGTATCAATATTGAAAACTTGTTGGAATTGCAACTAACCAATTAAACTGATTGCTTCTTTTTCAACAAGGAGCTGCAATTAACGGTAATCTAATTAACATCCACAGCCATTAATCGGCATTTTATAACTAAATAAATATTTGAAGAGTTTTAAATATATCATAATGGCAGACTAGACTAATATAAGCATGCCTAATCAAACTAATTACATACCTTAAAATTGATTAAATATCGATCATAAATTTTCAAAATTTAAATATTGTAGAAATAAATCAAATTAACGAATTGAATTCACTGCCAACTAAATTTAAATGATTTTAACAAATAATTTTGATCACAACCTCTATAATTATCAAACTATTTACCTTTTTGTTTACTTATTGCAAATCAATTTTAAATAAAATCTTTTAGTATATACATTTATTTACCAATTTTGAGCAATATTTCAAATTACTTTCACAATAAATAAAACATTTAGGTTGTCAATCAGCGAAAAAAAATATACTAAATATATACATGAACTACCAAAAATAAATATAGTTTCAGAATGCAAATAAAAGTATATAATTATACAATAATTCTCATCGGCTAAGCAACAAATGATTCGGATATTCATAAATAAATTAAAAATAGGGATATTATTAAATTAGGTTGATACTAAAAGGAACTGTGACGATAAGTTTATATGGCACATATTCCGAACAAATAGTTCCTCAACCCCATGTTTCATCTCAATGAGTTAGACCTTAAGCTCTCTCAATAACTAAGAATCACAAAGATGCGAAGCTACCAATGATCAAGACGAGGACCATTGCGAAACAGACAGTGAAATGTCAGATGAAGAAATTACCATCCAAACCCACTCTACTCAATACCCAGAATACTTAATGTACTACAGCGACTACTCAGACTCGAATATGGAGATTGAGGAATCTCTCCCTTTAGACTACAGTAATAATGAACTATACAGTTAAGTCTTTGACTGGTACAAAAAGATGACACAACCTAAGAAGAAAAACAACGATAAATAGTAAGTCATAGAATCAACAACTCAGCTAACAGAACTAGATTGGCAAGTTACCAGTTACATATCTAATACAGTGAACCCCTTCCAAAAAAGAGAAACATTCTCACAACTTTTCAATAGTCTTGCATACAAGCAATATATACTTACACTCAACATCTAACATACCCAAAGGGTATAAGATTAACAGAAAAGTTTAGAATTGGAGACATTAAAGCAATTAATTATAAAAACTTTACTCAATGTCCAAAAAAACTTCTTAATTCTAGATAACTCAGAGAGCTCTAAACCAAAACCCACTATCTAATAGGAAAGGGAAGAAGTCCAAAAATAAGAATGGAACTTCAGAGAAAAAACTTTTTAACTAAACCCTAAACAACCTATAAAAAGACTTTAATTCTAAAATACAAACAAAATAAACCAACCAGACTCGAAAAGAAACGATCAGAAGTCATAACCTCATCCGCTCAAAAAGAAGTCATTAACCAAGAAGAAAGTCCAAAAATGCCAAAGTAGTCACTCCATTGCAGAATTCAGACATTAAATATATCTCAAATTCAATCTAGGGTACTAAATAGGGATCCTACAAATACTTCACGACTAGACAATGCATCAGAATCTTGCCAGATTTTGATCAATACTTCAACAAAACCTAAAACAATTCTAATTAGCAGCACATAGTCGTTGAATATTAAACTAGATCACTTGAATTATAAACAAAATTTTTATTAAGTAAATTAAAAAAATTCCACACAAACGATTTTAGTTTTAAACTACTCTAAAGACTTATTGAAGCCAAATAAGTCAACGCTCATCCTTAATTAGGACAATGAGAAATTTAACTAGTTAACACACGATCCAAGCTGAGTTATAATTAAGGTGTATACAAGAGAGAGCTCTTCACCAACACACTCCAACAGAGTGCTAATGAAAATTAAGTTGTTGGTAAACATCATGAAACAAATCAGTCAACCACCAAATTCAGAACAAGACAAAGACATAGAAAGGAACACAGAAAGAAAAAGAAATGGTTAGACAAAAATGAGAGAGAATGTAATTGTTTTAAGTGAAAGTAGTTAATGCTCATATTAACGAAATCCATATAACTTAAAAGGGCTTGACCCTTATTATTTTATTATTTATTATTGATAAAATACATAACATAAGGAAATAATAAAATAAAAATGCAAAATACCTGATAGTAAAATGATAGTATAAGTTATTAAAATGTATAAGCCTTTAAAATTGCTAAAATGTGAAAGTGTTTGCGTGCATTAAACATTCTAAATAATAATTGTCTAGATTATTATAAAATGTATTAAAATTTAACATTAGTTTTCCAAATAGTTTTTATTTATCCGAACAAAGGTTTATAATACTTTGGGTATAAGAAAGTAGTTATTGTAGCAGGTATTAATTTGAGCAAAAATCACAGTGGAGTCTCTTTTTCCTAACACCCAAACTGCCTTATTTGCTTTAACTTCTAATTTTATTCAATAAATATATCACTTTAGATGTAATCATAAGTACTTGTAGCAATTTTGCTGTAAAGTTAGTATATTGAAAAAAAATGTTAAACTACAAAGAAATTTATGAGTATCCTTACCGCGTATTTAGAATCTAGATGATTTCTCATTAATTTCATATTTATTTAAGCATTTTCAAATTATATTCTCTTTCTAATTGATTTTAAATAATTATTTAATTTTAAAAATTCATGATTGATTTCGATCGGGGGTCCTCAGAGACCTTAATGTGATCCTATTATTATTATTATTATTTTTATTATTATTATTTTTATTATTATTATTATTATTATTATTATTCAATTAAAGCCATTATCATTGGCATTTTTATTTATTTATATAATTAAAATTAATTTAAATAATATATTAAAGTCAATCTTGATCAAATCCTTTAGTGATAAATTTATGATTTTTATATAAAAAGTCCATTAATCTTGGCGTCGGCAAGTTTTAAAATTTGCCGACGGTTGCTGGCGATTTTTAAATTATTTAATTTAAAACATGAATTAATATATTAATTAAACTTAAATTCATTATTCAAAAATCATTTTGATATCTGTAAATCCTTTTAGATTTATACTTATCTTTAAGGAATTACTAAAGCACCCTTTCGACATTCTATAATAATATTTTTACGGAAGTTTTGACTTAGTTTTATTCTATTTTTAGTTTTCAAAATTCAATATAGATTTATATAGATCCATAAGGATATATAATAGTTAAAAGGGATTTTGAATCCTAAACTTACTTTAAATTGATAGATAAATTTTTAATATGTTATATAAATTAATTAAATCGCCAGCAAATGTCGGCAATTTTTAAAATTTGCCGACGCCTATACTAAATAACTTTATTAATTTTATATTAAGATCAGTAGTTTTATAGATTAAGTATAACTAATCACAAAGCTTTAAATATATTAGCTTAAATTATATATTATAGGAAAAATTCAAAAAGTCATGGTTCTTATTGATTATTATTATTAGTAGTAAAAATTAGGATAGCATAAATTTTCTAAATGCTTCAAAAACTTGAAAATATTTCATTTACTCACACAAGTTTATAAGTAGGTTTACTAATGTATAATTAAAGGCAGTTTTTTCATATTTCAATTTTTAATTTCCCCAATCTTTTGTATTTTATTAATAATATTGAATCTGTATCTATTATTTAAAGATATAAATAAGAATTGCCTGCAATCAGTTGAGAAAAAACGAAGAAGAATAGAAGCAACACGTATCATAAGTATGACCAAACCCCGTTCCGAGGATTTGATAATGGAAAATAAATTTTAAGTTTCAAAGAAGTCTATAAATCTTATTACTTCCAAAAAATAAAAAGCTTAACTACCATAACCTATCAATTTATTTAATAGTTTGATTGATGACGCTATTTAATAGGTTAATAGATTATAATTAATTAAAGGTTTAAGAATATATGAAGGCAAAATAAATTAAGAATCTAAAACAGAAGATCTCTGGAATCAGATAGAAATTAGCAATATGATTAAAATGCTTCAACTCACCCTCCAAGTAAATGTATATGAAGAACTTGATTTCGAATAAAAATAAGATTGGGAATCTTTCTCATAAAGTTTCACTAAAGGCACTCTCAAAATACCTATTGTATATAAAAGTCGAATATGCTGGAGCAGACTTGATGAAACAAAGCTTTTACTGGTAGTAGATATTGAAGATTTTGAAACAGAATCAACAGACAAACTCTGTTATCCAAGAACTGACACTCATAAGCAATGTGGGTATGTCTCACCTGAAGTTGGTATCATTAATGATAATCCAGAAGCCTACGAATTCCTAGTTTATATTGATCAGATGCTGATATAATAAAATAAAAATTCTAAAACAATCATTCTAAAATCATTAGCTTAAGTAATAGACATAATTATTAACTAAGTAGAAGAAGAAATATATGAAGGATTACAATGAAGATGATTTAGACTACTATAATATAATCAACATATAAGGATAATAAACTGTTAATCAATGGGAACTATTAATAGGGCTAGCTCCATGCATATTACCATCATATATAAGATTGGAGTCCTTAGTGACCTCAATGTTATCATATTACAATTATTATTAATTTAAAAAAATCATTGATTTTGCTAAATGTGTTTTTTAGAAGCACAATAAAATATATAAACTGATTTTTACTGTAAATTTATTATAAAATATTTATAAAATTGCAATAATAATTCCCTAATATCCTTTTTGCTAAAGTTTAATATTATGAATAAATTATATTTTAATTTATCTTTACTTGACTTTAATTTTTTTTAATCATTACTCTTTACTTTTTCTAATGGCTAGCATCAAATTAATTTGTTTATCAAGTGGTATTTGCTCATGCATTTTGATAAATTAAATAATTTTAGTAAATCTGTTATTTATTGTGATATCTATAATTTTTAGAGAGTTATATCCATCATAATTATAATAAGTATTTAAATCCAGCAACAATATAGATTGGTTTCAACAAGCATATTTGTCTAAGGTTCAAATATGCGACACAAAATTTGACTTTTTAAATACTGGAATCTTACACCATATACGCTGTTGCTACCTCTAAGTTGACTTAGATTCACCTTTGCTTAGTAGAGGTTAGACATAGGTTTAAATTTACACTGATCATTTACAGAAATTTAAATCCTATCGTTCCCATCCATCACTCTGATCGATTAATCACAAACTATCGATTCTAGCTAACATTAAGAGATTAGTGTCGTGAAACATTGAGTGCTAATATTAAAATTTCTAGCTATTTCATAATAAATTATATTTAAGCATTATAAGTTCAATATTTAAATTTGTAATTATATTTATATGAAACTCATTGAGATTAAAACAAGGTCATCCTCTTTAGTCTATTTTATTTTAAACTATGGGTTAATCTTTCTCAGTTGTTGCGATCTAGCTTTATTTTAACTATAACGCATAGTTATATACTTTCAGTATCTTGGTAAATATGACAGTATCTAAGAAGAAGAATATTAAATGTCTTTTTTACAAATTGCGATATCATCTCGAAGATCCCTCGATATTAAATTAATTTAATATATTTAAATTGCATTTTTATCGAAATTGGATTCTTACTATATATATAATTCCTTCAGCATTTATTATTAAGAAGAGATAAAATGCCGTAATATTAAATGTAAGAATTGACAATCCAGATCTTACTTCTAAATCTCTGATACAGATGGATGCCCTCCCAAATTTTGCTGCTGTAAAAGGTATTTCCGCTTCGTTTGATATTGATTGGTAATGGCTTTAATTCAGCAGATTTTAATTAAAAAGAGTTATTTGTCTAGCTGATTGCTCTTAATTGCTAAACTGCAATTCAAATGAGTGAATAAATTGCAGATTAATCATATCATCAATCATAAATTTTGGAATTAATAGATTATATAAAATTAATTAAAACATTAAAATTTATTAAATTTCTGGATAAAAGTATATATTTTTGAGATAAAGATGTTGTTAAAAGTAAAATCAAATACAAATAAATATGAAAGAGTCATTTATAATTGTTAAAGATAGACTTAATACTAATGAAATTTGTTTTATTTTATTGCATATTAATAAACCCTAGGTTTATTAAATTATTACTGCACCAAAACTTAATTTATGTTTGATTAATATTTTTTAACAATTACAAATTTTACAATATTAGTATTTCTTGGCAATGGAAGATGTGATGTCGCTACCTTACTTAACATCACGATAAGAGCCGAGGTACTTAAAAATCTCATTGTCACTTCAACTGCTGCCTCTAGCTAACTTTGAAACTGGCTCCTTGCAAACAATACTTCAGCAATAAACCATTATAGTAGCTTGATTTTGCATGCGATCAATATTTCACTTATCAACATATAAAATATACAGAAAGGTATCGTCGCATTCGAATGGCCATTCAATAATGCTCTCCTTTTTAAAATCAAACAGTACTTTCGATCTGTTGAGTATTTGTTAAACTAGCATTGATTTGTTTCACTCAATAAATAACAAGCTTAGAAATAAAGAAAAGCAAGTTTACTTGAGCCGAAGAATACTTGGTATTATGCAAGAATTTAAAAGATAAGAAGCGAGACTAATTATATTACTCCCAGATCCATAAGCATTCATTAACAAGAACTCACTAAGCATACGAGTGTCTCAATTTAATGCTATTAAAGTCATATTGACACCTAAAATAGCAAAGTTGACGTGAGAGTTGGTAATGGAGAAAGCATATCATCTTTAAATAAATATTGGAGTTGCTCAAAAATTCTTAGCATTTAAACTGGTAATGCTTACAGCTTCGATGAAAGTCTGAATGCACTCACCGGAAATCGTAAAGGTATCCCCAGTTAAACTTAGTGAAATTTATTCCATAGATTAGAAGAAATCGGTAAGAATTAAACAGAGAGTTCAGCTTCTATAGACAATACATTATTAGGCTTATTCGTAAGATGATCTAGAAGTGCACAATAGTCTCTTGAGGCAACTCTATTAGAAGTAGAGAGTAAAATTAAAATGATTTTTGAATCTTCACCAGTTAAGTGACTTGTCTGTCTATGGGTCTCCTGTTGCTTAAGTTTCTCATACAGATTCGATTAAAGCTGAGGTCCCTTCTTATATTCATTTTTGCTAGCGGCTTAGACAACAATGCTTGAAGAATTAATGAGGGAAAATCTAAAGTAAGTTAACAACTTCTAAACATTATGAATTTGATAAGAATAATTAAAATAATTTCGTTTGTAGGATTAAACATCATTATTCTTTGTAGATAAAAAGAGTTAGCATAGCTCTCCTTTGTCCACTGTCCTATTGTTGGAAAAATTAAATGCTAGGCCGCAGAAGAAGGATGAGAAGAACATACCACTAGACTAAATATTCCTCTAGCTTGATATTGAATACAAGCTTGGATTGATATTTGATTGTATCTTACATATATTCCTCTGGATGATTGGATTCCATACTTCCAATTCCTGATCATAACAAAAATGTGGTTTATAGCTGACTGGTGGAGCACTACAGTAGTAGAACGAGCTGACAAAAATGATTGTGTGACAAAAAGAGATTAAAAATGTTAGAGCAAGTATATTTCCTCTAACATTTTTAAGGATCTTAGAAAAAATGAACTTCACTAATTTAAAAACAGCATAAACTAATCAAACAAATATTAAAATTAATAATAAATTGCACTTTTCCATAAGTGTATTCTGAATCAATTTAATCATTCTCCACTTTTTTATATTCTTTTATTAAAATAAGATTGCTCTGTAGTTCTATAATTATCATTTTTATAAATTATTTTGAGCTTACTTAATGCTCAAACTATTTTATTAAATATTTCAATGCAATATAGGAAATCACTATGTTATAATAAGTAAAAATAATTAGACATTCAATAAAAGCATAAATAACAATTTGAGTGAGGCATAATTTATATTTAGAGATTTTTATAATGATTTATATAGTTTCTAAACAACAATAAAAGCTTATAAAATTATTTAATCTGCTGAAACAGAATCATTATTGGAAAATAATAATGTATAGGTATATTAAAATGGATTATTAGTTCAATTAAATAAATTTTAGTTAGCTCATTTTCTGGCAGTTTTATCTCCTCTCATTTTATTTATACTTCTAATTTTCATATCGGTTTTATAATTTCCCTAACACTTCTATTTTCTATTATACCCTTATTTATCTTTTGATGTAATTCAATTTAGTAAGTATTATTAACTTAAAAAAAGTATAGTAAAAGTCTATGGGAAAGCTTTTTCACTAAATAATACTTTACTATATAATAAGCATTGAGGATTCATTATACAGTTGAAGCTGATATGCTATCCATTATTTAATTATGTTTCTTTAAATAAAAATTAAAGTTTTAGTTAAGGAAAATTATAATAGCTCAGCTAAAGCTCCTAACTCTAAACAATACAATTATAAAATGTCAATGATTATAAACTAATAATTATTCAAATTTAATATTCTAAGTTGGCTTGAGAACTCCACTAGGGATTTTACTTGTTTTGTAGTGTTCTCTTCTCTTGGACCATATATGATTTCTATGCTTGAATCTGGGGCAAGACTTAATTTGATAATTCCTTTTTCCTATTGTACCTTTTTAACATTTTCCTGTTGTTTATATTATCCATGATATCGATGTCACTAAATTTGTGTATTGACCATCCTTTTTACCATATTATTAATCTTTTTAGCATTAATATCCTTGTAATCTTGCAAATATGCGAAGCTACTAAATTGCATTGACTCCTTCATCTTCTTTTCAATAGTTATCTAGTATTCTATTTTTTATTTGAATACTTTTGTGATGTTATATCGCTATCATTTGATCTTGCATATGATTTTAGTTTTTTCACTTTTCCTTCTATTTGCGGGCTTTGTTTTCGTTTTAATTATCCAAATTTTTCACCTTTTGCATTTTTTTTCCTTCACTTTTTACATATTTGCTGTCTTTTTCAGGTATGCATAACCTTTCTTGATGATTTTACTTCTTCTTGTATTCCTCTTCATCATCACTATTATTCTTCATAAACACATATTGACCTATAATGATTTGTTCAAATTCTTATCTAAATTTTGCAAAGAGAAGAGCTATTTTGTAAGCATTTGGTTTTATTTGAATTTTTGCTTTATATCATATCTCTATTGATCTCTCTGTTAATTCTATTCCTCAATCAACATTGCTGCTTTCTTGCTACAATTGTTTGTTGACTACATCATATTTCTCTTCAAGGACTATTTATTATTCATCTTCGATCAAATGAACTTTTTGTAGGTTGTATATTAATTATTTAACCTGACTAGCTTTTAAGCTTTCTTTCCTCTTTTCTTCTTCCATTGTTTATTCATTAAGTACCTATTCTTGTTACTAGAATTCTTTAGAGGCAGTTACTTAGTTTAGTTACTGACTACACCAAAGTAGATACTAAATTGTTTGTATATGCTGTTCAAGCTTCTTAGACACGTATGTCTTCCAAGACTTTATTTGTTTAGTTATCATCTCTTGACTTTATATTTATTTAATTAATATATTAGTTAATTTTATTATTATTATTATAACTGTAAAATATGGCTTAAAGGTTATATTTCATAATTCTATCGTTTAGTTAAAAAATTTTAATGAGTATTGACTTGAAAACTTCATATGATGATGAGTTCTGCTGTATTCTACTACTGTGCTCGACTGGATTCGACAATGATGAACTAGCTTGTTCATCTCTATCATGATTCACGACTGCATGAATTTTGATGATAATTGGATCCTTGTATTTTTCTTTGGATTATTTGATGATCCCCTCTTTCATTTCTTCATTATTGACATTTTCAGCTTCATTTTATTCTACTTAAAAACTACTTAGTGGGAAGGTTTGATTAAGTTTGTCTCTTTAGTTCTAATTCTATTAGTTAGATCCTTCTGATTTATCCACCTTCTCTTATGTTCTCTCATAAATAACAACTTGTATTCCAAGATTCCGAATTGAACTTGACTATACAAGTTCAGAATTACCTAACATTTCAAAGATCTAAAAGGCAAATTTCTTGAGAAGTTTTGGCCCAATGTTTTTTATCATTCTCTTGGACTGCTTTCACTAGGCCTGCCTGGTCTTAGCTCTCCAAAACCTAGTTCTACTAAAGTATCGTAAATTATTTTAGCCTAATAGAATAATGTTGAAACGTATACATCATCAAAAATAATCTTAATTGTTTCTTTAGCTTAACGATTAAAGTTGGTGGCTTTAGTTAGATGTTCCATATACTAACTTTTCAATTTAAAACTTCGGGGGGGGAAAGTTTCCTGCACTGGTTTATGATAAAAAAAAAATTTTAGGAAAGTTTCCTGCACTTTTTTGAAATTTTTTAATTTTTTTAATTTTTAATTTTTGTATTTAAATTAATCTTTATAATAACTATCAACAAACTTCAGGAATAATTTCATTGTTATAGTACTTTAATTTATTAATCAATAGTCAATATCTATCATCAGATTCCAAAAACTTTCACATTTTTCAACTGATATTTGAAGGTTCTGTATCCTTTCTTTACTATAATAATCCAAATATTGTATCCATTTGTTAGTGTAATTCTGATTCAATTTATCTTGTTCTTACCATGCAAATATAATCTTAGACTTTATTTTCTTGAGCTACTTCAATGCTAAACAATGTGCTCTTAATATTAAATGAGTCATAAAAATATTAAATTAGTTTATTTATGTAAAATTTATTAAATTTAACATAAATAAAAAAACAGTGCAGGAAACTTCCTCGAGTGCAGGAAACTTTCCCCCCCCCCCAAAACTTCTTTAAATAAAAGTAACATCATTAACTATTAATGAAATGTTATTTGTGATTCGTTTTATTAATTTCTAGTACCCCTCCTGATTCAAATAGAAATCAAAGCATCGCATTTTTCAACTCACCTTCTTCTTTAAATTTTAGATTTGCATCTTTTGAATAAATAGTGTAATTGAATTAATACTAAAATATTTTATAATGATTCATAAATATGCATATTTATTTTCATTATTTAAATATCTCTTTAATTAAATCAAAATATTGAATTAAATTTGGAGACTGAAGTCATTGACCACCTGAAATAGCAAAATCTCTCAGTTATGGTCAAGAACTGCTGGATGATATCAGCGTTTCCCAAGTGACTTCAGCCAAACAAATGCGCAAATGTCTAATTATTGACTTTCCATAAAAAATTATATGTTTATACTGCTGAGAAGAAACATCAAATATAGTAGTTTAATGAATTTAAAACTGTGTAGTTTATACTAATAATAATATGATTATACTGAAGTCTTGAGGGACCCCCGATTGTAAATATATGATAATATAAAAGGGCCAAGCCCTTTTCATTAGTTCTCTGGTTTATTTTTATCTTATTACAGAAATTCACTTATATGAGAATTGAATTTATAGTATTATTTTAATGGATTCTCGTTAAAAAAAACTGTGATATCTTTGTTAGATCAATAGTCTTTGCCGTGAATCGTTCATTAGCTCAATGATCTTGTCGTGTTATTCTTCCTCTATCAGATTAAAAATGATTCCCGTGATAAAAGCCATTGATTAAAGTATGATTGGTCTCGAAATTCCTTCAAAATGGATTAATATATAATCTGTGTACATAATGTATTTATTATCTTCTGGGTCGTCATATATAATACCCACTTCTGGAGTGACATACCCTCTAGTTTGTGATGTGTCTGTCATTAATTAGAACCATATTTAGGATGGTTCAGTTTTAAAATCTTAGTTTTCAAGTACTAGGAGAATTTTTTTTTGTCAAGTCTACTCCAAAATATTAAATTTTGGTATATTATGGGGATCTTTAGTGTGTCTTTTGAAAGACTTTGTCCAAAAGTTCACCAATCTTGTTTTTATTCAAAATCAAGTTCTCCATAAACTTTTGTTGGGAGGGTGAGCTATAACTTTTTCAACATGTTATTGATCCCTATCTCCTTCCAATGTTGGTCAATGACGCCTTTAATATCTTTTGCTTTCATGTAATTTAATTTTAAATATTTGATTGATTAAATTAATTTATTATATTATTAAATAGTAAGTGCGTCATTAGTTTAAGTTGACACTTCATTGATTAAATTTTTAGGTTTTCTTGCTACGAACTTTAACTCTATCTATTTTTTTGGAAGATGGCCCAATTTTATTTTATTTCAAACTCATCTTACATTTTCACATACTGAGATTGCGATTTAGTTGATAGTTGTGATAACTTTCAATTGGTTCCTTCGATTGTGTTGTCTACAAATTTTAAATCTTCTTCAATGACAGATTTAAAGATTTAGTGTAGACTTAGAATTATTAGGTAGGTAGCTAGGTATTAGGTAAGTTTTATCAAATTGACTTAGCTAGCGGTATTTAGCACCAATCTTGTATGCCACTCTTTAATATTTAACACGTGTTTAATATTAGATGAGTTTGTTAAGACGAGGGTAATAGCCGTGAAGATGGAATATATTACTACAGTTATTGATTGATTGTATAGCATTGTATCTAGCCTGTTAACTCTAAATCAAGAAGCCCTTCCATATCGAAGGCTTCATTTTTTACAGAGATTTTAAATCTTGTGTGTTGGAGTTTTGAGATTAGCATTCTTTTTAGTGCTTTACTATATCTATTAATTCTATCGAAGAAACTTATTATTATGATTCTGTGACCTCGAGAGGTCTTGTTGAATCCTTGTGTGAATGCTTAGAAAGCAGCTTATATTACTTATTTTAAGGAGTTTGATGGCATTAGCTTAATGAAACTTAATTACTCAAAGGGATCATAGTTGTCTTAAATTGCCTTGTTGAGGAAGTATGTCATTTCTGATTTATCGTTACTACCACAAATCAAGCATATTTGCAATTATTAGAATTAATAATTGTAGTTTATACTATCTATATTTGTATTTACACTTATTTGTCAAATTACACTTTAATGGCTTCTCATTTGGCTATCAATTTGAAATTTTTAGAGCTTTAATTTTTTGAATAGAATTACTTAGTACATTTATGAAATGAAACATCTTATAAAATATTTGAAAATTGCAATATACATTCAAATAGATAATTAAGAGAATGGAGGAGGTTAAAATGAGGCATAAAAAAGATAATTATCATTACGATATCAATGAAATTTCAAGGCATATCTAAATATTATTCATATTATCAAAATTAAGATTTATTAAGTTACAACTGAAACAATTATAAATAACTAAATCTAAAAATGGTTGAGAGTGCGAGAGAGATCTATCCTACACAAACAGGTAAGACACTATTATTCCTTATTTAATTCAATATTGTCTAAGTAATTGATACTCTCTTACTTAATTTCAATAGTTTTAAACTGTAGAATTTTTAAATTTCAATTTATTTGGATAAGTACAACAATTACATATAATGATGAAATTTTATAAAGGGGAGTCACTTTACAGTAATTAAAGGCAGCACTAATAAAAACAGTGATACTTGTAAAAAATGTCTTGTTCACTCAAATCAATCAATTCATAAAAATGAATAATAATAATAAAAAAATGACAATATTAATAAAAGGCAGTTAGTAAAGGCAATAAAAAAACATGTAATTTTTCATAGTTTTAATAAGCTTATTTCTTATAGTAACTATTTATATTTTGCATTCTAATGCAAGTTGTGCATTTCTTTGAATTAATTGATTGCTAATTATTTGTATTTTATCAATATTAAAGTTCCTCAAAATAATTAAAAATTAAAAGTATGTGAAAAATAGGTAGAATGAAAAATTAAATACAAAACCCATTTCGTAAATTTATTGCTTGAAGATAAAACGATTGAATGCAATAATTAAAACTAGTCATTTAGAGTACTGAATGTATTTGCCGCCCATTCTCATTATTGTAGTCTTTCATTATCTTCAAAGATGAAATGCACCCCACTAGAACTATTCTCTAGTCTAAGTTCAATGAGGGGATGGATAGTTCGATTTCTGAGAGTATTTTCTTCTGCATGTCATCTCCAAACATAATTTCTTTCTCTGTATTTCTCCATGATTTTATAGCCAATATCAAAAATCTAAAAGCCATGCAACTCAATGACGAAGTTCTTTGTCTCCTCCTTAGATAAATTTATAAATTAATTGTTTTGAATTTACATTTGCATATTTTTCTTCTTGGTTGGCATCATTGAAATTATCCTGGGCATCTTAATTGCTGGTTTAGAGTGAGGAGTCTTTGGCTTCCTCATCGTCATCATGATCCTGTTCTTAATCTTCAGAGCTCTGAGTGCTTAGCCAGACCTACATTTTATTGAATTCACTTTGATCAACTTGGCAAATTTATGCATTTTCCAAAAAATAGTATTGCAAACGAAGCAAGGGGCGGATGATCGACTGAGGCAGTCAATGGTATCACATGATTCTCCATAAAATTATCTGCGGAGATGAAACCTCCGACTCAGACATTTGTAGCGGGGGCCGAGATAAATGAAGATCATTATTATCGGGAACCATCATATGCCATAAGTGAGCGCCATTAAGCACATTTCCATTTTTCAACCCCTTGTATACTCCATTCAATTGAGTTAAACCTGTGAATCGCTCTGGCCTGCTGCTCCTTACCTTTAGTGGTTATTTTGCTTTCCCCATGTGTGTGGTGGCATGCCCTTGGCGGATTCCCATGCTGTCTAATGGAAATATATCAGTTTTGATACCTGTAGTTGTAAATGCAAGACTAAGGATTCCTGCGGCCCTCTCTATTGCAGAGTACCACGCTGGCTACTTCACTTTAACACATCTCTAAACCATTCGTGAGCTTTTTTCACCTCCATAGTTCTAGTGTATGAGTGATTATCTGATTGCAAGTAGCCCGTTAGCATGACCACCATCCAAGGAAACATCAATGCTAAAGGTTTCCTATCACATCTGCTTAATTAGGCCTTGCGTTTACACAAGCAGTCTCAGCTCTGATGCATTTGACACACCATGCTCATCTATCTCACAATGCAACAAAGACCACTTGAAATAAGCAAACGAAAACCTTCCAACATCCGATAGATTCGCAAATATTGCCAGTCTCGCATGAGCCTGTTATATGATTGTTGGACCATATATGGCCATTAATGCTATATGGCAGTCTTGCGATGTTGACGCGTGTAATGATGTTACAGTTAAAGGCAGGAATGACTATGGCCCCACTCTCCTCTTGCCATACACTGCTGCCTGTTGGAAGACCCTGCTGCTAGCCATGGCTGGGTGGCGGCGACACTGAGGTGACTCGGTATGGATGTGTACTTCTTATCACCCTGCATTAGTAGGCTTTGGTAGTTAGGTCGCCATTTATAGCTGTTAGTAATAAATTTTAAGAATGATTAATGTTATTAATTTGTTTAAATACTGATTCTTGAAATTTGGTTGCTTTTTGTTTTGAGAGACCCCCCTATATATTTGAGACCCTAGTGCTAAAAATGAAAAGCAACCAAATATTTATTAAAAAAATAATTATAGATTAATTCAAATTTAAATTAAGTTTTATCAAATTCCTATTCAAATTATTCTTTTATATAAAATTGAAAGTTCTTATCTGCATTTTCATAATTAGAATATCATAAAAGAGTTTAAATATTATTTTAATATAAATGTACAAACGATACTTATTGAAATTTATTTACTTAATTTATCCTCATCAAAGACTAAGAATAACTAACATTTAGCTATGAAAATTATTATATATAAAAGTATTCCCAATAAATTTTCATTTTCCTATATTTTATTTGGATTATATTATAATTCTACTGAATAAACATAGTATTTAAAATGCATTCTCTTCGTTTTTTGAGATCCTTAAAGAATTTAAGCTATAACTTTAAAGAATTACGATATTTTATAATAAAGTAAATTGTTTTAAATAATTAAATATATAGATTAATAATAGGAGAAATGTCTGATCATAAGGTGCAGTGTCATTCATTAAAAATGTAAGTTACAAAAATTATTTCAAAGAATTTATTTTAACAGGAGTTGCAAATGCTAAGGCAAAAGGCGTAAACGAAGGGAAAGTTCAAGAAAGAAGTCAATATTTGGATGAAGACAATTAGGATGGTGATGAAGATGAAACTATATTTTTTAGATTTACTTTAGCAATTGCTATATTATTATTATTATTATTGCTATTACTATTAATTTATTTTGTAATTCACTATATATTCTATAACTCCAAGAATATAAAACCTCGTACACATAAAATTTAAAGGCAATCCAATATTTTACAAAGATATAATTAATAATATATCTTCTTAATAACAAAGATAATAGAATCTCTATGCTCAAATCATCAATAATTCATCATAATAACTCAAAGATCTTTTAAAATATTCGAAGTCCAAGATTTAGAAAAATGAAAATATCTTCATAATTCTATCTTTATCACATAATTCGAAGTAAAATCTAATTAATCATCATCTAAATAATTATAAGCCATATGATAAGCAGCCAAAAGTTATCAGCAAGAATTTGGTGAAATTAAACAGAGTTATTAAAAATCATTACTTTTTTCCAAACATAGACTTAGCACTCATTCTCTATTTAGATTTGGGAAATACGTCATGAAATTATTCCAAACTCTCTTCAATTAAAATTAAACTATTGCTCAAATCTTTGTGAATGTATTATTCTCTTCGATAGTATATTTTAAATGCATTACCACAGAACTTATTTCTGTATAATCTACAATAAAATGAAATAAAAAACTCCATATCTCTGGCTTTTTGTAAATGCTAGTGTCTTACAGTTAATGTCAAATAAAATTCTTAAACAAAATGAAATTTCTATTTAGACACTGTTTTATAGTAAATGAAATTCATGTTTGAACTTTCATCTCTTAAAATTATGTTTTGATACTTTAATAAAAAATATCATTTATATTAAAATAGCAAACATAAAAACAAATCACAAGATATTAAATATAAAGATTTGTTATTCTCAAAGAGAGAAATATAGCTAAAAAAAAGAAGTTAAAAATGACAAAATCTTAAGGAAATTTATCAAATCCTATCAATTATAATTCAAATATTTTAATAATCTGTAATCCACTATAATCGCTAAGAAGTAATAACATTTTTATTATTTATGACAATGTTTCAGTTAAAAAACTGAGATGAAAAAATTTAGTAAAATACATTAAAAAATAAAAAATCCTTTTATATCTTTATGCACATTACATTAGCAAAACTATGAATAGTTTTGAGATGAACGAATAAATATAAAAAAAGTTAGTAAATGCATTGAGAATAAGAGATTGTTTCATAAAAAGTATATTGAAAAATACAATTATCGAAGTAATTTGATAACAAATTTATATAAAAATACAATAAAAATATTTTATAAACATACATTTTTACTATTTTTTTAGTAAAATATCAAAACTAATAAAAATAATAAAAAGTTAAAGGATTTTTAAATATATCAGAGTAAAAAAAAATTAAAGATTAAATAAAATAAGAAAACAAGCTTAGAGTTGAATAAAATAGATTTCAAATTATATATAAAAAGTAAAAAAAAATATTTTAAATAAATTAAAAAATTAAATTAATGTATGAGTTTTTAAAAAATTATAGAATAATCAATATGAATATATGTTTTATTAGAAAATAAAAAATGAAAGAAAATAATTAAATAATTTATTACTAAAAAATAAAAAGAAGTATGATATGAAATATAAAAAAAAGAAAAAAGGGTAAAAAAAAAATTTATAATAAGATAATTAATCATTTAAAATCTTAAGTCGAAATGTTGATATCGCTTAATGCTCTTGAACACCTTAAAAAATTTTATTATTGTTCACTACCACATTTTAATTAGTCTGAAAACACAATTCAAAAAGGTCACTGATGTTGCAGGTAGAAAATGATTACCTTAGATTTTATACCAATTCCAAACATGATTAATTTAGGTCACACATATAAATATTGTTCAATTCCAAAGCCCTCTTGGATCCAATGCTCTCAAACCCCCTAAAG
>ARYC01006912.1:0-25641 GCA_000711775.1 Oxytricha trifallax
CATAAAGCTACCAACTTTTAATAGGCAAGTCTGATTAAATTTTATTCTAACAGCTAAGCCTTAATTATTATAATATATACACCCCAGTCCAAACAAAGATGGTGAGCCCAGATAATACAGTATCGCTCAAGATCATTCCCTTCCTATCGTCGCCATCGCTGGAGTTAAACGCCCAGCTCCTCCCACCAATCCTCTGCGTCGCCCTCGAGCCCTCCCACATACCAGACGCCGCCATCTTTGGGACGAGACTCAGATGCTTAATGGACAACCTGTCTAAAGGTTCGAGATCCTACAAGGAGATGCAAGACATGGTAGATGCCATCTTTGGCAGGAACGTGACCAGCCAATACCAAGAGATGGTCAACAGCAGCATCGAGCTACGACTATCCGTGCGCAAGCTCACCTTCCCCAGAGAAGCGACATATCGATCAGAGAGACTACATGACGAGACGAGAGAGGAGACCTAGAGAATAAGGGGAGCAGTACCTAATAGTGAAGACGCGACCGAGGTCGGAGGTGGGGGCCTCCCAGACGACTTATTGGATAGAACCCCAACGGCTCTGCTGCGAAAACCCAAAGACGAGACATTGCGACTCTCAACAGACCAAATGGAGCGGACGCCCTCAGAGGGAAAAGGCCAAGAATGTGCAGATTCTTAGTCTTATACTTCATCAGGGGGCTGCCTGTCTCCAGACCTGCATCGATAACTGAACGAATTACTAGAGAAAATAAAACAACCTAAGAATTAACGGACAAATCCCTAACGGTCACTCAACTAATAACGTAGGGACCAACAGATCTTTAAAAAGCCCAGCAAAAGGCCAGCTGATAAAGACCTCTAGGAGATGTTCATAAGAGCCCCCCTCTGCCAGCGACGCCTACACCCTCACGGATTTCCTCTGGTGCTATTACGATTTCATTTAGAGATTTCCTCTAATCTAAGAAGTTTAACTTAGTAGCCTTAGGAGAAAATCTTATACAGATCAAGCAGATCTTCCTGAGCCACTCCCCTAGAAAGACCTTCCAGGCACCCCCGCTGACTATTATTTCTTACCCCTAATTGTGACATGGGGTCGATCACCTGGGCATTTACTCCTTCCTTGGTCGATGCTCTGAAGCACCTGAGCCTCAAGGAGGTCTGAATGGGTTAGTATATTTACCAATTACAATTGGGGGATCACCAATTAATCAATTAAATATATTTATATATTTTTTAATTATAGAGAAAATGAAAATTGAGCGCAACACCGCCAGGGCGTGTGCTGTGTGCCCCGAGTGCCCAAGTTCCCCCTATTTTCAAAGGGCTACAAAATGACCTTAAGATGGCCCTCTAGCTCAACATTTTCTAAAAAACTCGAAGGCAAAAAAGTTTGGGAGATTTTGTAAGTTTAAAAAATTTGATCGTTCAATAGATTAAATTAGGGTTTAATTATACTTTAAACAGCTGCCCTATTTTAATTAATTAAGATTTAAACATTAAAACTTAAATTCGATTATAGAAAAATGGAGTGCTCCAACTGCACCAGACACTAGCAGGAAGTCCCACGCAAGAATCGCCAAAATCGTCTCCTACTATGAAAAGATCAGGACCAAGCAGTACATCCCTCCCTTCGACAGCATTGTGGACGAGGACGAGGCCGCCCATGAGGGTCGCGAGGAGGTCGAGGTGGCTTGGCATTGGTTCCTCAGTGTATCTCCCACATTCATGATAAAAGTACATTTTACTGATAAGTGATTGATAAAACATTTTTCTAATTTAAGCATTTAAATATATTTTTCACAAATCTCAAACACCCCTCTAATTAAGCTAATGGGGTTTCACTTTTTTTCCATGTTTTAACATTAAACAAATTATATTTTCGTAATTTCGAATTATTATTGATGCAAATCACTTGTAGACGACTTAAATCAAAACTTATTATTTCTTTATTTTAATTACAAATTGCAACTAATTCACCCAAATTGCTTAAAATTATACTCTTGGGGTTTTATGATAAATATAGTCAGGGAACTTAAGTTTGAGAAATAAGAATAGAACTAAAATTCAAAGCCATATTAATATATTGAAATCCCACAAAGCCAGAGAACCATAATTTCAAACCCCTCTCATAATGTCCCTGGGGACTCCCTAGGGACATTTATATTTTGTTGTGGAAGATAATTTTCAAAATTACGTTCCTAATATAAGCCTCTACATAAAAATTAGAAGCTCTCACTCACTACATTAGCAACTAAGGTAATATACTTAGAGAATTAAAGCAAAAACTTTTTGCAGCTCAATAGAATTTACAGCCAATAAAAAAAGCTAAAAGATGAGGAATTAGATTTTTTGTGAGAAATGTGAAAGTCAAACTCTTATTAATAATTAATAAAAGTACTTAATCAATAAATAAATGGAAATTACCTTAAATAATCAAAACAGCACCTAAATAAATACTCAAATTCCATCACGATAGTTATAAGGTCAATTAAGCAGTAAATCTGACTGGTTTAATTATCTAAAGTTCTAGTGCAAGCTTTAAACTCTTAAACACTATTGCTAAAATACAAAAGATTAGGAAATTGTATAAATTAAAATTAGAAAAAACAGGCATATAATTGAAAGTTTAAAAATCAATATTAGTAATAACACAAAATATCAAAAAAATGAGAGCACTTTTACATATTTTGCATATAAAATACTAACTGGCATGAATTATTATTATGCTATGATTAAATTTATTTATAATTTCCAAAATAATTCTTGTTTAGCGGAGCAAGTATATACACTTATATATGAAGCATTTTTCTAAAGTTGTGTTTTAAGTGAGTTATAAGTATTTGCTGTATCTCTGCTGTCTAAGCATATAAATACTATGAGTACTGCTTTCAGTTCTTAATTTTCTTAAATTTCAATTTCCTCAGTTATTGAACATTAGGTATAGCTCATTTCTAAAAGCAAAATGTAAAAAAAAGTATATGATATTAAAATAAAACAAAGAGAATAATGCATTACATTGTCTTAAAATGCAATACTTAGTTGAAACAACCCCACTCCATTAGTTTCAGCTTTAATTTAAGATATAGATAATTTTTAATTTCAAAAAATTCACATACAATATTAGAAATATTTTCATGGCTCCATATAAGCAATGTACGATGAGGTTTCTCAAGGATGTTATGAAGGGGACCAAAATTCTAAATAAAATCAAATGAAGTGATTTGGATTAATGTCCTATTTCCCTGAACTTAGTCTAAAAAGAGTATGGGATGAAACAAAAGAAGACGAGGATCTAAAAAAGTACCTGAATACATATGATGATGTCGACGAACTACCTGATTGAAACTTTTTCTTTGGAATCTTAGGCACTCTTTGACACGACTATTTATAGAGGATGGTCTAAGATCAATAATAATAAAGAGTTTGTGGAACGCAATTAACAGGGGATCAAAATAAAATTTTAATCAGCAATGAGTTCTTAGAGTAGCTCTAGAAAAACCCTACTCTCAAGTATGAAAAGATTATTCGATTAAATTTATTATAGAGCGTAAAGGTCGACCCCTCTCTCTACTTAGGCAAGGATCAACATGCAGAAGGGTAACTAAAAGACGGAAATTGAACTAGACGACATTTTCTTATTCAGATTATGTAAACAACGCAAATTAAAATTTAGAGGAACAAAAAGAGGGAAAAGAGACAAGAACATAAATTCAACTCCTTAAAAGCAAAGATTTTTTAATATATGATATTTTAACTTAAATTAATTAAAAAACAATTCTAACTTAATCATTATTCTTATAATAATTTAATTTAATTGTTCATTTTATTTATGTGCTTTTTTTCTGTTTTTAAGCAATCTTCTTATTAATGTTTAATATTGCGTTCCTTACTATTTAATAGTGTTCCTTATTGGAAAAGTTAAAATTCCTTTCAATTACGTTCCTCTTATAGGTAAATTTTACTCTTGAAATTTTTTTTAAATGCAGTTAAACTATGAAGAGTAAGGAGCATTAAAGATAAATTTCCAACCATTATCTATATCTTCTTGTTTGAAAGCTCTATTGTGATGGGCACGCAAATTATCCATGAATATTATTACTTTTTAACCCCTAAATTATGGTTCTATTATTTCTAGCCCAAGCATTAAATCTGCAATTTTTATTGATTTTTCTTTTATAACACATCCTAAGAGTCTTTATTGAACTGAAATAAATACAAATGAAGCCAAAGTCGAGACATTTATACCTTCTTTTTAAACATCTTGATTAGAGTATGGACCTGCCCAAGATCTCATAGAAATAGCGTGTGGTTTAAAAATAGTCTCATCTAAATATATTAAGATTTCCTATTGCTAATAAGCTTAAATCATCAAAGGGTATTGATGAAGTTGCTAAACTTAAATTTAAGTCATTTTTGAATTTGAAAGTTTATATGTTGACTTCGCTTATTTATATTTTACACTATTGAAGAGGTACAGCTTTCTTAAACTAGATGTCGAAATCTTTTTATCTGGAAATTAACGATGAAATATTTTTGCGTGATCAGCTATTAAGTATTATTTTAAATTAGTCAAAGTAGTCTTATGTACAAAATAGTTTAAGTGATCAAGTGTTAAATTTAGAGCTCGCTTTTTATTATTTTGACATTGATCGAGTTTGTTGTTATAATTAATACACACTTTTCAAATCAAATTTTATCTAAGGACAAATATTTTCCCAATTTATTTATAAGTAAAGCAAGTGAACTAAGCATTTTAAGGATCTTAATCATTGTATCAGAGTAAAAGTATTTAGGCTCTACATTTTTCACTAATACTCTTATATTTAAGTTATTTCATTTCTTTTTAATTTATTTTATATTTATAGTAATCAAATTCTTCAATAAATAATTCTTATGAATGTATAATCTAAATTTCTTATTGTTAATTTTTGTAATGAATCCATTTTTACTTGAATATTTTTAATCATAAAGCTATGATATCATTTATAATTTAATATTAATATTATCAAACTACATTTATAATAAACTTATAAGCAACAAAAAGCTTTCTCATGAAAAATAATAAATAAAAGATTTATTCCTATTTATACTTATATAGTCAATAAATTTTGTTAGATTAAAAAAAATATGTTGCCCTTTCATAGTTTTTTTCTGATAGTGGTTGATTATATCACTTTCGGTGAAGAGATCTGCGGCAGAATAAGATTTGTAAAAATATTCTTAATTCTAAATATTATCTTGAATTGATGATGAAAATGTTCGAAGTAAGGAAAAACTTTATAAACTTTTGAAATTTTTGGTAATATTATACTACAAAATAGATTTATTTTGGTCTTAAAAGTTAAAGCTGACGCAGGAGCATAAAAAAGTTTGAATTCATAATTTAAGACTCTAATTATATAAATCGTAATAAGAGTTTTGAAATTTAACAACTACATTTTCTTTAAAATTATGAACCTTAAGTTTAATAAATAATTAAATATTCCTGATTTGTTGACATTAGTAATTAACATTTTAGTGAATTCACTATCAAGTAAAGACGACTACGTGTTAATCAACACTTCCTTGATTTATAAACTCTGTCAAAATTCAGCACTAAACCTTTTGAGGAATCAATATTTTGGCTAGTTTATTCAAACCGACATCTTTTAGTTAATCTAAGATACTCAAAGCACCTCAAAATTGCTTTACAAGAGAATTAAAACTATATGCAGATAGATAGATAGTTGAGGAGTCAGGTATTGAAGCTTAAAATTATGATAAATCAAAGAAAATTAAAGAATATGCTATCACTTTAGCAAAGCATCTTGAGATCGCAATTAAAATTCAAGATATTACAAGTAATAAGAAATTCGATAAGTTTGTTTAAGATAAATAGAACTTTAAGCACATTCTTCAAATAATAAGAAGTTAAACTATGCTAAAAAGGACGTTATAGGCCCATTTAACATTTAATTTTTTAACTAGAGTGCATTCAATTAAATTTTTTGAATGTTTATTGCTTTCCTTGATCAATTGCATCTTGAAAATTCTAGTAGAGTAATATGAATCTTTAAAAACTACCATTAGAAATTTAATAATAATTCGTTATCTAAGTAACAAACCACATTAGAGCTTAAAAGATTTAAAACCCATTTAGTAGTTTTATTTTATTTTTGAATGATATAAGTGGACAAATTAAGCATACTTTATTAGGGTTTAATAAGGTTTATGTAAGGATTTAATGTTTAAATATTTTTAATTTAAGAGAGTTTAGCAAGCGAATTTTTAAAATCTATCATAGGCATGACAATTTAAAAAATTTTAATATACTTAAGTTTGGCTTCTGCATAATGAGCATTGCCTCTGTTTATATTTAGATTAAAGTAAATTCAAATAAATTTTCCAAGCGTCCTTACTTTTCTTAAAGTGGCGACGGTCACAGGATTTTTTGTGAATAATTTAAATTAAGCATATATAAATCTAATAGTTTAAACAATAATACTAAATATACCTATGATTAAATATTAATGATAATTAAATATAAATAAACCTAGCACATTAGTTAAGGATTCAATAATTTAAAGATAAATTTTAATTTTTATTATATCTTTAAAATTCTAAAAAGAATTATAAGAATCATGAATAGAATATATAAGAGTTAATTTATCAGTAAAATAATTAATAAAATCTCATTAAAAAAAGACTGATAATTAACAAAAAGAATTATATGATTTAAAAGGAACTATCAAGTTTTAAAGGAAACTTGAATCCTGAATTGTTAATAAATTTATTTTTTGTTCTATAATCAATTAATCATTAATTATTATAAATATGTAATTATATTGATAATATTCTTATTAAGTTGTACAATGAAATAATAAATATCATAAAAATTCTGCATACGTCGCCACTTTTCAAAAAAGTGGAGACAGTTGGAACAATAATGCTAAATATATATAGAGAAGATATATTAAAATGATTAACTTTATTATACCAATAAAAAAAATAAATAAAATTATTTAATCGTCTTGCCAATAATAATATATTTCACCCAAAATAAGCTTAGAGTCATATGGCAGTTCTCTGAATTTAATCTTTTTTATTTGCAGCTATATTATATCTATCGTAACATCTTTATCGTTGCGATGCTTAATAATAGTTTAGTATGCAAGTTCTCTGAGGCCTCCGTTAATTTTATTCTTATCGAGATATTGTTTGATCCTTTACTTTGAATCTCTCTAACTCTTGCAGACAAGTAATCATTCCTTTGCATGTCACTCTCAAGCATTATTGCTGCTAATGCCCATTTATCCCAAGCAATAGCTCTGTCTCTCCAATCTAGTTGCACTCTTTAAGCCCCTGTTGAAATCAATAATATAGACTCTTAAAGGTTGAAAATTCATCATTATATTTTTTGGTTTTAAATCTCTATGAACGTAACTAAGTTTGCGAAGATCTTCGATTCCTTTTATTATCTGCTGGAATATCTAGCCAATTTGCCTTTGGCATTAGTTTTTTGATAAAAAATTCTCTTTAAGTAATTACTAGGAATGGAAGCCTAAATGCTACGAGATCTTTTCAAATAAAATGGCATCTAGCTAAATAATATGCCTGCACTCTTTAAATTTGGCTTATTACAAAGCATAATATTAATTTGCAAATTCCATTTAGAACTTGTCATCACCAAGAAAATAATTGAAAGGATAAATTTTGTAAGCATATTATTTATAAGTGATAACTCTCTTCTCTATTTTATCTTCTAGAGTGAAATAACTTTCAAGACAAGAATCTATGTCAATTATTTTCAAGACAGGAATCTTCATAGCCTCGATTTTTACAAATTATTTTATTAATTTATGAGACTGGGAAGTTCTTACCTGTTTTCTTCAATTTTACTTACTTCTATACATCAACTTTAGAGACTCTGTCGGATTTCTTGAACTTCTTTTTTATAAGAATATTTTTCCTGTAGGTTCATTAATAATCACAATGCTTTGATTGTGCTTTTTCTTTAAATGCACTTTGAGGTCTCTTGTATGAGAATATGGCTTCTCATAGAACTCACAGATTTACTTGTCATCGAATATAAAATAGATCATATTATAAGGTAGATGATAGTAAATTTTTAAAAAAAAGGTAAGTTAAATATATTGATCTTTTATATCTTATTAGATTTACAACTAAGATTTAAAATCCACATTCAAAGATTTGAAGTACTCAATATTTAAAACTAATAAAATTTAGAAAATTAAATAATTCTAACTAATAATTTCTAGTCTGCATATGGTTATATTGAGTATGTAAAAGCAGTTATTATTTGCAGATCAGGGGTAAGTTTGGTCACATAGTATAAAGTATAATATTACATTCAAAAAGTATGCTTATGTAATTTAGTAAAAAACGCTAACGTACTCTAAAAAATTTTTATTTCACTTCTATATATTTCTCCTTTCTTAATCTATACATTTGTTCTAGAAATTCAACTAACTATTCATGTATAAAATCTATACCGACAATTATCTCTGAGAATTCAACTCTTTAAAAAATACAAAATTCATACTTTTATAATTTCTACAATCATCTATCGTATTTCTTCCTAGAGATATATTAATCATATTTTAATTTTCAAAAATACGGAAAAGTTTATACTTTATTTTTTTTTAATTATTTGTTCTTAGCTTAAATTAATTAATATTACTCTATGCAAAACATAATTAGGTACTTGAGAAACATTTAACTTTTTTAATTTATATGAAGAAAATTATTTCGTTTTATGAAAACATGAATGTGAAAGTAAATTAATTTTGTGATTTAAACTATTTACTTTTTAATTTAATTAATGAATGATTATTAGTTTAATAGTTTAAAGTCTTATGTTAATAAGTAAATACTAAATCATAAATAATCTTTATTGAAGAATTGATTCCCTTTAATATCATAAAATAACTATTGACAATTAAAAAACAATTAAAAGCTATAGCAAATTAAAATTTATTAAAATTTAAATAAATTATAAAAGATTAAATTTAGGAAAGAATAAAATCATTTCAGTGAATCGAAGTATAACTTCTAGATTATTTTTTCAGTAAAGAAATTTAATTTCTGATATTTTCATCTCATTATTGTAGATTTTAAGTGATTTTATTGTTAATATTAATACAAGTTATTTTTACCTTTAAGGAACACTATATAATATTTATCCCAAAATTAAAATATAAAATACTTCACCTTTTAATAAGTTTTATTGGGTTGATTGACCAACTTTTGGTAAGACTTGCATTTTTATTAAACTGGAATAAATCACCACCCACTGATGATAAAGTCACATCTAAAATATTATGATTAAAGTTAGAGTTTTACTAGATAAAAAAGCATACCATTGTACAGACCTTACATCAACAATTTTAGAAAGGAGTACTTGGCCTATAAAAGTCCCTGTAAATTTTAAAACACAATTTTACAATACAGTAGTAATTATATATAATTATGAAAAATAAATTGAAATGTACAATATAAATAGAAAAGCAAATATATATTAAGGAAAACTTATAATACAAAATGGAAAAGAATATCCAGGAACAGCTTTACATACAAACCACTCTCCATCGAATACATCGCCATCTGCATGCCAAAATTTCTACAAGTTGGTTCTTCTGCTCCTCTAGTGAAGTTCCTTTCCAGCTCTGTTAGCATTCTTACCAGCACCAACTCCTAAAATATAAAATAAGTTAGATATCTTTTTCTTGTAAATTACATTAATCGTGAGTGAACAGGTTCTTCTTCGTCTTCATCTTAACTTTCTTTATTTATTTATTTATTTATTAATTATTATTCATTAATATAATTTTACATATTAAAAATCATGAATACTTAAATATTAGTTCAATTAAAGATTATTTTTAAAGTAAAATGTGAGTGTTTGTTAGTGTTTGTTAGAGTTAAAATTATTGTTATAATAGGTGTGTTTTTTATTGCTGATTATAATTAAAATTAGTTCAGTAAAATAAATTGTTTAATTTTTTAAGCCATTGTTAGATTGTGTTAGAGTTTTTATTTAACGTATTATAGAAATTAATTTTTACTACACAATTATTATTATTACACTTAGTATAAGATAAACTTAATAAAAATCAAATCAAGCTAAGAAGAAGAGGATTACACATTATTAAATTAGAAAGTTAATTGCTAGGTGGTACCAACCACTTAGGACTTTCTAATAGAGCTTTCTACTACAATAAGGCCTGCTGAGGGCAGGTAGGGGGTTGCTGGGCGCAACGCATAAGGGACCAGTCGACGGGGTTAAATCCGTCAGCGAACATTCTTCGAGTGAGCTGGATCCTAGGATTTCACTGCATTAGATGAGTTACCTGGCTTGAGTTCAGTTTCCTAGGTAATAGGGAGCAGGATGGAGGTATGCTCTGCCTCCAAAAGTGAGAAGACGAAAACCAATGAAGCCAACGATAAGGATTTTTCTCTCACACCGGGTTAAGGTGCTGAAGCTACCACAGCGAAAGGACAGGGATTACGTTTCCCAGCAGCGGTGGGACCGGTAAGCGTTTTTCTCCATCTTCTGTCAATCTGATTGAATCTCACGAGCTCTGTCCCTCAAATGTCGAAAGACGTGAGGTGACATCTTGATTTTGCGATGAGACTAGGTGATAGCGAGAATGGTTTTTCGTAGTTTTCTACTTCACGACTGCCACTGCCACGTCACGGAATTTGCCACGTCAACTCACTCAGATACGTCTTCTTCACGACTAAGATTGATGGTTTGATTTTAGTATTAAACAGTGATATGTTAAATTGATTTGATTTTATATCATTAACACAAGAGGATTACACAAAATTCTAAGTAATCTGATAATGGATATTTTTCCATAAAAACGATTAGCAAACAGGATAAATAAATGTGAACAGAAAACTACGCATCAAATAAAATCGATGAGGAAAAAGCATAAGTTGAATTGGCTTTATGCTAAATACTTTGTTGATTGTTTATTGTCAATTTTATTTAATTGAGTTTAAGTTTGGATCTCTAAAGAGTATTCAAATAAAGAGGTTTATAAACCTCAAGCATATCATTGTGTATATCTCTCAAGTGTCTCTTGTAATTTGACTTTTAGATGAAAACTTTATTGCATTCTTTTCATTAATAGTCACCAATGATATGTTAAATTTATTGTTCAATGGGTTGTTATTTAACCTCCTCCTCAATTTGCTCTATCTCTTTGATGACTTCTTTATTAATTTACATTTAATCTCAAAGGTTGACTCATCAAAAGCGTCATAAGTAGGCTCCCAATAAGTACAAACATATCTGGTCTCAACTTTTTTTGGTCGCTAAAATTATAATTTTTATTGACTTTCACCAAGTAATACTGCACTTCTCAAAAGATAAGCGCTCATATTAGTTTCCTGATATATTTTAATTAAATAATGATAAACTCTACCTAAGTATACTATAATAGTAGAGTATAAGACACTCTGGAAAATAATTTACTTAGAGGTAAGTAAATTAAATAACCATGAAAGGCTGTAAGTTGTAATATTTTATGAGAATATTATACATTTTACTAAATTAAAAAGCTCCTAAAGAATTTTTGTTTTTCTTGTGATCCTAAAAAATTAAGTTTGAACTTAATTTGGAGGACCTTCGAAAATAATAAAACATTATTAGGAGCAATTTAAACGAGAAAGTTTGATAAAAATGGAAAAAAATTTGTGAAACTTGGAGCAAGTTTTTCAATTCTTCTCCTCATATCTTGTTAAGGAAATTCTCTAGTAGTTCCTCCCTATTTAGTAGTGAGATTTTTATAAACTTAAAATGGATATCCATAATTTTAAATTCCATTTACATTTCTAGAAAAACGAAGTGAGATGAAGTCTATGAATGATGCAATTAAGAGAATTTAATCTCAAGAATTAATAAATAAATTTTGAAGTAAAGAGGATCTCTTCAGATTTTTGGAATAGCAAGGTAAATTCTTAACTTAAATTAATATATTCATGATATTTGGACAGCTCTTACCAACTTAGGAGTGAACTAAAATCTCATTTATAAAAGCCTTACTAAGTGAAGAAAAAAAGCTTTTAAGTTTAATGAAACTAGGATGATAGAGATACTTAACTACCCTGAAATAGCAGTGACAAATATATATTATGATGCTATGAGTGATCCAGATGTTGCTGTATATCTTCCATCAAAGCTACAGCTCTCTAATAAGTTGCCAGAGAGAAAATTCTTCTTTGGTGTTCTTGGAACTTTGAAACCTGACTACTTAAATGAAGTAATTTAAGAGGCTCACAAGAAACGCTAAAGCATCTCTCCTGAAGAGAAAGAGAAGCAAGGCATTAAAATAAGTGACACCTGGTTGTAGGAACTTCAAAAAAAATCCTTTTATCTCAAGTAAGCTAAGACTTCTAACTTTATAGAAAAGCTTGGCACTGCTATATACTTGATGAAAAGCGCAGCAAATTAAACAGAGAGAGAAAGTCTCAAGTAAAGCATGAATTGAGTAAGAGACTCTACAAAGATTTTAAAAGCCAGACGATATGAACATAGATGCAGGAGCTGGCTTTAAGAGAAGAAACATGGGCTCAAGCAAGCCTTAAGAAGAAGAAAAGAAAGAGAAGCCTAATCCTTTTATGGGCTAATTTAATATGTGAACTTATTCATTCGTTTAAATCTAAAATTTCTTTATTAAAAAAAATCTCCCTTCTCTTCCACATACTCTTGCTTTATCATCGCTTACTCTTTTTGCAGTGCTCTTAATAAAATCTACTGTATCTATCTTCAAGTCGTGCATCAAGTGATAGAGTAGAAGTTACTTGTAGTAGCCTTTCAATAGCCCCCCAATATAATTCAATTCAATTGAACTAAGGACTGTAGGGCGCATTAAATTTAAGCGTTATTTTTAATCTTTCATATTCCTTCTTTGAGTCTTTAGTTTTATGAACTGAAAAATTATCAGCAAACTTTATAATTTCTTAGTCAGCGTACTTATCTCTGAGTAATTGAAAGAGTTTAATATATTATTCAGTCTTTATAGAGCGAGGGTGGATAACTTAAGTCTCGAGTCCACTATCTTCACTTATTTCACCAAGAATAGCATGAGTTTAAACATTAATCTTTTAATCATATACTGCTATGTTACTGTACCTCTTGTACAAAGACCTTGATATGAAGGTATTAAAGGTGAATACTGCCTCATCAGCATGTATGAACTTTATAATTTACTCTTAAGCCCTATACATGTAATCGAATATATAATTTAAATTATCCTTATAAAATGGAACATTAAAGTCGAACACTCTTTAATGCGATTGACTGTCTTGTAAGATATTCCCTACTTTGTATATATGTTATCTATAGATTAAGCAGAGATGTGCACCTAAAAGAAATTGGCGATGAAACATCACAGCTCTCTATGCCAGAGAGAAATTAGCCCAATATTTAAGAGTCTTATCATTGATATGATAATCGATATGATGCTGCTAAAATTTAAAGGTCTATAAGGCTCAGAATTAAATTGCTATCACTTTAAATTCAAGGCTAATAAACAATGAGATCTCAGAGTTGCAGGAGATTTATGGAGCAAACTTGCGATAGAAAGGTAGTTAATTATGGCTTAAATTGATCACTATAATCATAACATCCATAACGCAACGCAAACAATAAATCTATACACTCACAGTAAATAACTGACCCCAAACCTCGCATATACTCACTTAAATTACTAATATTAAAATATTACCCCTACATAAACCCTATTAAAAACTCTAATAAAGAATGATTAATTTGTCCACTTATATCATTCAAAAACTCAATAAAAATATTGAAAGGGTTTTAGGGTTTTGATTCTTAACCAAGTGAACGTCAAGCAATTTTCTTAACCAAATAAATTTAAAAGTCAACAATTAAAGCAGATAAAAACTAAAAACCTCCAATCTCAACCAGCATTTAGCAAGGACTAGAGGTCAGATAAAGAAAGAACAGGTATCAGCCTCATAGATGACCTAAGAAAACAAAGAAGAAGAGACTAAACAAGAGATAATTTAACTAGGCAAGTTAAAGTGCATATCTCATAGCTTATGAAATCTAAGAAGCTTTCAAATGTATTGAAGATCAGTTGTTAAAAACAGCTTAAGATTCTTATCAATTATCTCACCTGATTTTACAAGCTAGTAGATGAAATTAAACAGTCAAGTGACTTATCAAGAAGATACTTAAGAATATATTCGATATATTTAGTGATTCACAGGCTATCGCATCCTCGCTTGATATATCGAGTGCTTAGCAACTTTAAAAAATTTAGCTTTATTTATTCTCAATTATCTTTAAAGCTTTTCAGCAAATTATTAGCAAGCAGCTTTATTACATCACCCATTCAAATGTTGCCACAATTTTTCTAATTAAAATCATGATCCTGATGAAAAATCAGACTTTGTATACTTACATTCTCAGAGATGTCCTTTTATATTTTTGAATTTTAATTGAGATCTAATCACTTCCTCTAAAAAATGGAACATTAAAAAGACCTCAGTCAATTAAACTGTTGATTCTTATAACGATCAAATTAGCTTCAAGAAGTTCCTGCTCATAATTGTATCTTTTGTACTTTTAGATCCAGTTAATGAACTAAAAACTATGAAAAATGAGCTTATTTAAGGATTCATAGATCCTTAACTGAAAAGTAATTCCACTCATTTGACGTAATTATTTACTTTTTTTAATTGCTCTTGATACATTAGAAAGTTATTTAGGCTCAATTCAAGAGCATTCTTTTATAATTCTTGACTAATATACACTATGATGAGTCAACTTAGAGATAACTCGACAATTACAAAGATTAGATAGATTTATCTTTTGAGAGCATGAAGAATAATAAGGATTAATATTACCCTGAAATGCTTGAAATATTGAGAAACCACTTTAGCTATTAGAAAATGATTGAGAAAGTTTAAAATAACTAGTTACGTGTCACTAAGAGCGATAAATTACAAGAGAAGGCGCAGTATATTCTCAAGAAAATCATATGAGTTTATTGTCAAGATATAACTAAAAGTCAATTGATATTTTTTATGTTTCTTATGAAATTTAGCTATAGCTTAACTCCTGATTGATTGATTGCTAATCTTAATAATGACATCTTTTCCACTCTGACTCATCCCGTGTTAAATTTCACTTTCAAAAAAGCAATTGAAAATTTTAAAACCATGGTTTAAATTACAAATTTGATGCCAGAAGAAGGACCAAAATGCTATATGATTAACCTGATGTCATTACTAATCTACCGAATAGATCATTAAATGTATAGATCAAGTCGCTAAAATATTTTCTTAATATTAGGAGAGGGTTCTAAAATAATAAAATGCTTTCTAAATTATAATTATGAGTAGATAATGAATTAAGAACTCTTAATGAAATTTTGTATAATATTTATACGTTAAGTTTTAATCATTTATTATTTTCATTATCTCACATATAAGTTTCCTTTAAATTTTATAAACTTATTTATATTAAATTATTTAGTGTATATACTAATAAAAATAGTTAAAACTCTTTTAACTTGTGTTTTAATATAAACTTTATTTTAACCTAAATCTTATATAATTTAACTTTTATATTTCTCTACCCCCTTGAAAGTTTGCAATATTATGGACTTGACAATTAGTTCATTAGTTTATTGAACCAGGTATCTCTTGTTAAGCAATTAGAAGATTTGAGGAAGAATCTAATACCAATTTAAGAGCTTGAACTCTGAATATGATAAATTTGTGAGTTTATTGATTGATTAACAGCACTGAGCTAAGTAAATCAATTCCTAATTAAAGAAGGACTTTGACGAAATGTTTTCCAACATTGCTTCTCGTAAACCTCCATTTTTTAGGAATATGAGTCAATCAACATCCTTTTGAAATTACTGTGGGAAAACCTTCTTAAACTTCTTGCACTTAAGGAAGTTGAAAAAGAGCCAGAGGTTTTATAAAAATTATCGAATTAACTTTATAAAATCTCTAATGAGTCACCTCAATTGCTCTATCTACTCACTAAAAATACTTCGGAGACTGCTTTCTTAGATAAGATTAGCACATAATCAAGTAAATAGAATATCTCTATCAACATACACTTTTCAAACAACGATTTCTTATTTTAACTCCTTCAGTAAAACGAGAAAGGATAAGAATCTATGAAGAATATCAAAAAATTTATGGCCTGTTTGTTACTAGATGTCACTTTAGTATTTGCAACAGCTAGTTATCAAAGTATAGAGAAGAGAAAGCAGTTGCCAGAATACTTTGCATAAATTTATTAATACTTAAAAGTTTACTGAATTAATATTCCAATCGTAGAACTAAAATTTAATGTTATAGATACTCTATGGGATTATAAAAAATAGAATTGTTTATAATTTTTGTTATATCTTAAAATCATAAATATTTTATTTCTTAAGCTATAAACGTTATAAATATTTTCAATATAAACTTTATTAATACTTTTGAGTTTTATTACACAATCAGGGAAATAGAACTTTCAAATTACCTCTAGATGATAATAATTTTCATAATAAATTGTTTATTCTAATAAACTTATCATTATACATATATTTAAATGAAATGGAGATCAATTAAAAGAATGGGGGTGTATAAATGACAATTGCTATTGGCAGTAATAATAAGGCTTAATTTTAGCAAACAGTTCATTTATATTATGAGCATCATTATTATATTTTTTAGTCGCCAATAATAATCAATTCATTTACAAGGAAAAAGTAATGTTGAGCAAAGACCTTTTTAAGAAAGATGAAAAAGATTAATTATGAGTGATTAAATTTCAAACAAAAGCTCCATATAACATGCATAAATCAATTTGAATTAAATTAATTGAGTATTTTGTACTACGCTATTATCATTGTTTTAAGTTTTTGTATATAATATTCAATGTATTAGTATCACCTAAATAAAGTATATATAACCTGATCCAGTTGATTCTAAGCTGATAAATTTCATCTATCATTTAATAGCTATGGAGATAGATAAACCCCAAAAATATCAGCTACTCTATGCTTCTATAAAGCAAGCCATTCTACTCAAGAAAATCTTAATAATTTCGGAGCTTAATTAATTGAATTAGATTGTATTCCTAATTTGAAGAAACTTCCAATTACATTATTCAATTAGTGTGATATTATTGTGGGATAAATAGTTACTATAAATTTGGTAAATTTTAAAACATATATGAAAGCAATTTTATAGAACAATATTGAGAATTTGAATCAAGATTAATAGTAATAATTAAGGACTTAATTCAGTTAGATGTTTGCTGGTGCTGTAAGAACCTCCACAAATTGAAACAATTAATTCTTGATTAAAATCGTTTACTTATTTATATAATCATTATTAATACATTTCATCAATTAAGCATAAATAGGGTTAGACGACAACACAAGTCTCAAGAAATTCATAAAAATAGAACATCTTGTGTTTATCTAAGCTTAAGTACTCGACATCTAAACTGCTTATTTTGGATTTATAATGCCAACTTGATTTTTAGAAATATTGAAAATAAGGCGATTCCAAGCTATTTTATTGAATATTTATTTAAATAATTAATCTTAATGTGATAGAAACTCAATAAAAACTTTTGATAAAATCAACATAAAATAATAAATTTGTTTTAAAGCTGAGATATAGTATTTAATAAATCTAGTAATTGAGATAGAAACACTAACAAGATCAATAAGCTAAATAGTAAAAAAAGAAGTAAGCTCTCTCTAGGATAATTCATAAATCTATTACATTAATAATTTTTAAGTGTTCTATTATTGGAGCAGAAGCAAAATGATAAAAGTTTATAAGACTTAGAGAAGCTTAGTCGACCCCAACAACCCCAAAAAAGCACAATGATATCTTAGACGACACAAACAAGGTCTACAAACAAGACGATGTGAACAAGGAAGACCCAAAGATTTTTCAAATATACATGGGGAAGCCCTCAAGCATTTGTATTTACAATCATAATGCCAAGAATTTCTCACAACATGATTGGAATTTTTGCTACACTTGCAATTTTAGAAGCAGTAATGGATGCTGTGCAGTGTTTGCTCGTAAGTACCACAAGAGTCATTAAGTTGTTGTATACTCGAGTAAGAGCAATTTCTTCTGTGATTGCAGAGATAGTGGGAAATGCGCCACTATGAAGGTGCCTGCATAGGAAAGGCCAAAGAATTTTATAATTTGTAAAAATTTTCTTATTAAAATTTTAAAAGGAGGCTGTTTCAGAATCACAAAGCAGACATGAGAAGCAGGAGGAATTAATATCCCGTTAACATGATGTAGCCTCCAAGTAATGATTACAGTTTTAATCAGTTTTTTATTTTTTTCATATTATCAGCAAGCATCATAACTGTTCTCAAAAATTCTAGGAGGACGTAGACTATTTTTCCCCCCAAGTCGTGATTGATAAGGCCTCAGATCTTTCAAGGAGTAATTCGAACAACAAAGATTTGAATTTATTCATTTATCAAGTTATTTAAGATTGAATTATTATACGTGAATTCGAAGCATCTTCTGGCTTTATTCCACCTTATTAGGCATTGGATGAATTGGAAGAATAGCTATAAACTAATAAAATACTCCAATAATTTGGTGGCATTTTTTAGTAATTCCAATCAAAATAGTTTTTAATTTATAATATATTGTAGAAGCAATTAAACGAAGGTAGTTCACTCTTTAGCAGATATGGTGGTGGTCCACAAGGTACTACTCCAGATTAATAAAATTTATATGCTTAAAAGACTAATAAAATAATAAATAGTCATTGATTTATGTTCCTAATTATATAAGCTGATCTTTTATATAATTAGAGTTTTAATAAAAATAGCGAAAAAATGAGTCATAATAGATTATTAATGATTCCCTTTTAAAGACATAACAGTTATCAAAATATATTCTTATGAAAATATTCAATTTATGAATTATAAAAAATTCTTTACTTGAGTAAAAAAATGAAAAATGTGAAACTAGTCTTTGTATATGAGTTTATTTTATTATTACTTTTATTTTTATTAATTTATTTATAAATTATTACTAAAAATAATCAAATATATATTTATATCAGTTTTGAGTAAAAAGTGAATATAAATTTAAATGAATTTTTAATTATAATTTTTAATCCAGATGAATTCAGAAATCTGCCAGGTTAATTCAATTTCATGGATGATGAAAGTTCAGAAGATGATGATGACGAGGATGACAATATTAACAATCACGATATTAGTGATTAAAGTGATGATCGTCACCTTAGAGGATTCAAGAGTTTCAATAAAATAGTCTCATTGATAAGAAACAGCGAAGGGCAAGGAGGAGCAAGCTTTGACATGGGTCGAGTTTGAAAAAGATTTTGGATTATTTACAATTAAAATTCAAGAAATTATGCTATCAAATTAATAAATTATATAGTCTTTTAATATTAAACATCAGGTGGCTGGTTATTCAACAAAATTTGTAAGTTACAAATAACAATTTGCAATTTAAATATAAAATAGTTAATTTTTACATATTTTCTGGAAAGAATCATGAGATCATACAATAGAGACTTCGAATTAGACCTATTACCAATTATAAAAACTTTAATATTTGGATAAGATGGTTCTAAATTGATTCTTGAAATATATAAAGTATTTAAGCTAGAGAGTATTGCCATCAATAAAAACTCTCCAAAAATTGTATAATTTATCCATTTTCATCATTAGATATTAATCTAGCATTTATTTTTCTTTATTGCTTCATCTATTTCATTAAAAAAAACTAATATATAGCATACCAATTAATTAAAGTAAGGCATCAAAAATATTTGGAAAAGGAGCTAGATTTATACCTTGACAAAAAATGAAAGCTTATAAATCTCTAATTTATTATTTTTCGAGGCTCAAGAAGGTTTACAGAGAAAATACACATAATCCTCAGTTTGCCAACTATCAAAGATAAATCCCCTGGAAGACCCATTCTCAGACTAGACTCTATTACACCTCTACAATCTTAAAATTTCAACCTTGCCGATGCTGGTAAAATATAGATTACCATGAGAGGTTTGCTTAACTAAGAAGAAAGTAAATCTGAGTAAAACTAAGAGATGGAGGACTTGAGCTTGGTACAAGATATCAGGGAGATTCTTAGGAGTGAACAGGTACACCTTGATAAAATATTCAAATTGTTGATAATCGATAGAGATATATGGGCTCTTTATGCACAAGTAAAGCTCTCCAGTTAGTTTGACGAAATTATAAGTTAAGTTTCATTAAATATAAATAAATACTTTGGGTTACATAAAGATATTTATTTTAGAATTAAAATTCATCCACAGTCAGAGGCTAAACCATTATTTAACAATAAAAATTATCTGTAAAACTAACTAGAGACCTTAATGATAACATTATCAATCATAAATTCTCTGAACAATTGAATGAAGCCATTAAGTCTAATTTTTATTTATTTTTTAAAAATGATTTAGGGAGAAGCCAATATAATTTAAAACTTCAACCTCCCTAAGGTGATTGATTTCAACTAAGACGGCTTAGTAGCAAATTGTTTGTATGACTAAGATATTATATGTTACCCAAGTTTCAGTGCTTCGAAGAAGCTTTCCAACCTTCTGCAGCTTCTTAAAATTATACCTTCACTTTTGATTAAAAGGAGGGCAAGCCTCTCATAAGATAGAGACATATTGCAAACTCAACTTCAATCAATTGCTAAAACTTACTAACAAATTGCAGCTTGTTAATCAAAGAGTTCAGTCTAAATTATCTATTGATTTAATTTCTAAATATAACTGATAAATCTTGCAAATTAACGTTAATTTTATGTAAAAAATAAGTTAAATAAATTATATATTAATATATTCATTGATTATATGCTTTAAGTGCAATATAATGACTTAATATATTAAAAATTAGAAGGCGGGCCTACTTATCTAAAAAAATATTTTTGGTGTAGTCACTAGGGAATTCGTTAATGCATTCGATTTGGCCAAAGATAACATCTCACCTACTCACAATTTCATTATATTTTACAAATAAAGTTAACAGATTATTTATTTGTATATTCAATGTGTTTATTACAGATTTCACATTTGGATAGCAATAAAAAATCGATGTTTTAAATTAGACCTAATAATCACTTATTTTTAATATTTTAATTAATTTTTTTATAATATATTCCATATTCCCAAATAATCTCGATTAATTATACAAATTTTAATTATAATCTTTGTGAGTTCAATAGGAGGTTTAGTATACTCCCAAAAAATCCCTTTTCTATCAAGCTTATCATAAAACTAAGCTGCGAAAGATTTTTTGAATCATTAAATTGTAATTTCATAAAGATTCTGAAGGTATTTATATGCTGAAATGTAACTCCTAGGTGATGCTAATACAAGTTCTCAAATTAGAGTTACACGATATCACCAAATATAACACCAAGAATTAACAATATCAGGTAGTCTAGACACGTTCTAAATAAAACGATACTAACAAAAATGAATCGAGATTTTCAGGGAAATCAAGGGGTTTATTAGTGTCCACAGTCAATTTTAATATTCATGAGTAATAAGGGTGTTTAAACTCTCTGTAGAAAAATCAATCTAGAAAATGGTTTATTTAATTGCATTTTATAGATTCTACTGAATGAAATCACCACAAGCAATACTGCCATATCATGGCCTTGCTTAATATGAATTTATAGTTTTTATTTGAAATTCATAAAAACTCAAGTGAAAGCATGATTATTATCATTTAAATTTTGTTGAGCTTACAAAAATAACGGTAAAATTATGACCAAAATTTAATAAATAACAGTTCTTCGGCCAGACGGAAAAGACAAAAAATCTCAGTCAATTAAGTTTTTTTTCATTGCAGTGTCTCGTAGTTTAATTAATCCAGCGATTTCAGGAATACCACTAATTTAAGAAGAAAGCGATGAGTTATTTATATTAAACCTCATAAAGCCATCTGTGAATTTCAAATGTCTGTAAGTTACAAATGGAATTGCATTAGCTAAAAATAATAATAAGAGCCAGTCGTATCATCATAGAGTGCTAATCATAGGGTATGATGCAGTGCTCATAATTGAGCTTGTAATCCTATAAATTAAATTGGTTAGGATGAGGCAGTTGGCAGTGGCAAAGGACAACAGCAAGTTAACAAGTTCTTAATCAAAGTCATTTTTTATTAATATTTTGATTATTTGATGAAAATATTTTTTGAAAATATTGCTGAAGTCAATTCTTTGAGAAGACTAATTTGCCTAAGAATCTACAAATGCTTGTTAGCTACTTCAAAAGAAAAAGAATAAAAATTATATTAATAAATTGTTAGTATGTACATAAGTTTATCTATTGATAAATAATTTAATGTTGCAAATGATCCTAACTTGAAGCCTAAGCCAGTTCCATCTTGAGACATAATAAGTTGCTTCAAAGCATTTAAGGCGACATTTGAGAATCTTTCAATGATTCAATAAAACTCACCAATCATTTCAAAAGTAGTCAAAAGTCTATTAAAATGAATATAAAACTTGAAAGCAATACAGAATAAGCAATAACTGGTTTCAGATTGAGGGTTGAGCAAAATCCCAAAAACGCTAATTGTGTGACTCTTAAAATTCTTAAAAGAAATGTCAACCTTAAGGCAAAATAATCTTCATGGTTTGATATTGGACTTTTCGTTGATGAAATAATTTATGTTGTAAACACTCAGTTGAACAAATATAAAAAGATTTATAGCATTTTTTTAATCAGTTATACTTTTATTTAATGTTAGCTCACGACTCCATAAGTCAACGATAACCCTTTGGAAGCAAATTTGCAATAAGTAAATAAGAATTCAATTACATTGAGAAGATTAAGATTCAGGAAAAAATTGCTTTAAGCAGCAGTCAACCTTCATATATACCTTATATTCGCTTCGGTTTTTTAATTTACATTAAGATGCTTAAATCAAGAATGAGCTACTAAAGACTGATTAACACCACATATAATTTGGAAAGAAGGAACTAAATTTTTCGTGTAAAATGATACTGGGAATTCTGCTATGATAACAAAATTAAATATTATCTCTAAATTCAAAGATTTGAATCCTTAGATGAATCAGCAAGGTTTATTTGATCTTACCAAAAAACTTAAAGTTTTGCTAAAGACTAGCATCTTAAATACTAGAAGCTAAGTTTCTTTCTTAATTGCTGAAATCAAGAGAAGCTTGAAAAGTTATTCAGCTTAAGTACTAATAAAAACTACCAAGCATTCTACAATAACATGAAAGATAGTATCATTCTTGAATAAGCTTGGTATAGTTTGGCACTCTTTAAAACCTCAGAAATTTAGAATCTACAACTATCAAAGAAGTTCTACGAGGCCTTTGTAAAAATTTTGGTGAAAAAAAATTATTTAATCTTCCAGCTAATATGATAAAATCCAATTATCATCAGAACTTAAGTTTGCAATAAGAAGATTTGCTTACCAATAAGGATTTACAAGATTTAGTTTCATTAATCTTCGCTAAACATTTTTTAAACTTAAATATCTAAATATTTAGTGAAATTATAATAAGTGTAAAGGTCTTGGACACACTCAGCTTTATTTATCCCAAGTTTAACTAGTCAATTTTACAATAGACCCCTAATAATTAGATTAGCTAAATAAAATCCTAAACTTTAGTAGTCTCAGATCCTAAAATACATCTTAAAAGTGACTTATTAGATCAAACTCAGAGATTGAAAGATTAAGCTGTTTTAGGATATTAAGTAGCTTTCAAATTCATAAAACTCCACGAGAAAAACTGTCACTCATTATATAAAATTCATAAAGAAGCTTTAATCAAGCTCATAGTCCAATCTTTAGCAAACTTTATCTACAAATAATTATACGAGTGAAAGAATCAAGGACTTGCTTAGAACTTATAAACTTATATAGTATTTATAAATGCTCTTATGCAGGATCATTGATGATAAGGCACTTCTGGAACTTAATTAATGATGAAAAATTAATAGAATTAGTTAGTCAAAAGAACTGAAATCACTATTCTTAAACTTCTTGAATACTCAGGGCGAAGAAAATAATAAAGGTTATATTCGTTTACCAAAATTTATTAAAAACATTTGTTTAATTTTTATCGAAAAACTAAAAAATTGCAATTATCATTAATGCTAATTTTATTTTATTTGTACATTTCAATTTTTTATTAATATAGATACAATGTTCCATCTCATAAAAAACTATGAGCATGATTTTAGGCAGGGTAAATGCCAGCTAATAGTGAATATGGAGGATCATGCTCAGATGAGGTAAATAAAAAATCTCATATAAATGACAAAAATCATAATGGCTTGACTCTATTGAAAGAAGCTGATTATGTTTTGTCACCGAAATGGCATCCTCTTTTCATTCATTCTGCTATTCATGTTATTCGAAGGTAATTTCTTGATCTAAGTAAATGATGAATAATCTAAATAGATCTAGATTACTATTTAATTTTTATTCCCTAAATTAAATTAGTAAATATTTGTGCATTAATATTAAAAGTATATACTTCAAGAAGCCTTGAAGTGATATCTTACAAGATCTAGGAGAAGCAGTTCTGTCAGCTTGATCAAAGCAATAAAAAAAATTTGATCAAATAATGCAAGAGCCTCTTTCCTTCAATCAAACTCACTCAAGAGAGTTAGCCTGTTTAATCATAAGATCAAATTTTATTACAACAGTTCAAACTTTAAAGTGATCTAAATGAATTTATTGAGATCATTGAACCAATATACCACAAATATCTTAAGAGAAATTAACTATGACTTCACAATGCTTTACAAGTTATACAGCAAGGATCAAAATGTTGGTAGTGCACAAATTTGGAACACTTTGATCAGCTAACTTCAGCAAGTTATAATGAACTACTTAATACTTTGATTTTTTTAATCTTTTTTCATATTATAATTGGGGTCAACTAGATTTTATTTCTTCTCATAAACATCCTGATTGAGTGAGCTTGACTTTCTACAAGAATACAGTGCAGTTTTGTGTTTAGCAATTGCTTCACTTGCTTTTAAAGTAAGAACTCCTCAAGAGGATTATAAAGATTTGTGAGATTACTACAACAAGGTTTGCAGATTTATATCTTTAATCATTTTAAAATTGAAGAAAATTTAGTAAAAAGAGAGTTTTAAGTTAGAAATTAGAAGACTTCGCAAATAAATCTTGTTAGGCTCATTAAGGCATTCACTATATTACTTGATTTAAAAATATAGTTCATATTTGGATTTATTGTTTATCTTTTAGATGTTCTGAATGCTTACAAAAATAATTGATTCTTAAAATTTAAGTTTATTGTTATTTGGAAAGAATAAAAAACACATTAGAGTTCTTGTAGCTAAATAGTTAAAGGAATCTATGAAAATAAAAAAGAAAGATTAGTTGCTATCTTGATTTATGAATTTTAAAAAAAAACCGTAAAATTAAAGTAGTAAATAGATTGGAGTTCATAGCTTCTTTCTTGTATGTAATTAATAAAGAACTTGGGTTAGGCAATTTGATTAATTTCCTTATAAAATAATCAAATCAGGGAGTACAAATTTGATTTTAGCCTAATTATATTTATTTTCAGCCAATGATTATTAATTTTTTAATTTAATTATCT
>ARYC01006914.1:0-10665 GCA_000711775.1 Oxytricha trifallax
AAAATATAGGGTCTATACATGATGAGCAATATTTAGATTTACTGCTTAAGCTTAGGTATGGTACAAGTATTAATATAGACTAAGTCAAACTAGTGTTGAATTATACAGCCATAGCAAGACTCCTACACAAGAGTGTTTCAACTGTTAGGTATCATTGCTTGTTAGCTGTTTTCATTATAACTCAGGCTCTTGAAAACATCCTGCAAGAAATTATAAGTTCTCACAGGTCCATATTGACTATCTCTGTGGCTCTAAGACATTAAAGTTTTGGGCTCACTTTCCTCTTGACTAACGAGCTGTCATGTTTCATCGCAAGTTTCCAGACATGCGTATCTCTCCTTAGACTATAGCCAATATTTATAGAAGAAATGGTATTACTTTCAAGACTGTCAACAGAGTGAAGAGAGTGATTGATTTTACAGTGCCATTTTATAGTAATAATTTAAACTATATATATGATTAAATGCAGAGAGCTATTGATAATAACATCAAGTTCATACATGCATATGAAGCTGTGTTTACGTTCAACACTTTTATTAATAAGTCATGGTACAAGAAGTATGATAACATAGAAGTTTATGACTAAAAAGTAAAGGTAGTCACCCATGCAATTTTAGCTACTATAAGTGAAGATTCAGGCTTAGAGAGTTATTTTATTCACCCTCACTCTATTAAGCGAGAGTAGTATATAGAGTTCCTACATAAGCTCAGAGAGAAGAATAGCAATCAAGAGATCATCCTGTTTGTTGATAACCTTTCAGTTCATAAGACTAAGGAGTCTAAGAAAGCTTGTGAAGAGTTAAACATAACTCCTGTATACAACGTTCCTTACAGCCCTTAATTTAATGGAATTGAATTCTACTGGAGTTAAATCAAGAACTCACTACAAGAAGCTTCTGCTGTATCATCTTATGCATGACTTGCTTATCAATACAGTAGACTTGATTCAAAGCAGCTGTAAGAGAGTGAGCGTAGATAAGACAACAATTTGTGCGAGAGAGGGAAGAATGAATGTTTTTTTCTTTTTTTCCTTTATAAATAAGTTTTAGATTTAAACGAATGAATACATTCACATATTAAACTGGCCCATAAATGGGTTTGGCTTCTCTTTCTTCTTCTCTTCATATGGCTTGCTTGGGCCCATATTTCTTCTCTTTGTGCCCAGCTCCTGCATCTATCTTCATTTCATCTGGCTTTTAAACATCTTTATAAAGTCTCTTGCTCACCTCATAAATTGTCTGCGACTTTCTCTTTCTGTGAACCTTTGCATGCTCTTTCATAAGATATATACCAGTGCCAGATTTTCCTACAAAGTTATATGTCGAAGCTTACTTGAAAGATATGGATGCTTCTTAAGTTCCTCTTGCCAAGCTGAGCTTATTAGAATGCCTTGCTTCTTCTAGTCTTCAGGAGAGATAGAATATCGTTTCTTATTAGCTTCTTCAATTATTTCTCTGAGATACTCCTCTTTTATTGTACCAAGAACACCAAAGAAAAAGTTCCTCTCTGGTAGTTTATTAGAGAGTTGTTTCTTGATAGGAAGGTAAACTACAACTTCCTCATCTTACATGGCATCCTCTTAAAGATTAGTGACTGAAATCTGAGGGTAGTTAGGAATTTCTATTAGTTTAATCTCTTTATTTTTAAAAGCTTTCTTCTCCTCACAAAGTATTGCTTTTAAGAATGAAATTTTGGTACCTTCCCTCGTTGGAAGGAATAAACCAACTGTATAATATGTTAATAGTCATCAAGTTATCTTACCATGTAAAGTTAGTTATCGATAGAGATCTTCTTTACTTCTGAATCTTGATATCATTTCTTGAGCCTCGACTCTTTTCATTTGATCATTGAGTGATTCCATCTTTGTTCCTCTTCCTATTATTGAATTTCAAATTATAATTTATAAACTTCTGGATCCTATTGTTTAAAAACTTACTATTAAATATGGGCATCTTATAGGAGGTCAACCCTGTCAAAGATACGTGGAGAAAGTATGCAGAAGCCTTAACAAACTGTAGAGATTGAGCTCCATTTTTATCAATTTAGTTCCATTAAATTAGTCCTAAATTTGTTTAAATTTAATTAGAGCTGGTACTAATTCAGTTTAATTTTAATTGGTTCAAATTTAATAGTACCAATACTTAATTAGTACCTAGTTTTAATCTAATGAGGATTTAATGGAAAAGTTCTAAAATGGTTCAAAACCTAATTGGTACCAGTACCAACCTGAATATTATCTAAGTTGGTACAAAAATTAAAAATATTAAGCATGAAATTAGAAAAATAATAGTTATAAACTAAGTATAAATATGATGTCTAACACCTAAGAATCAACCATTGTTGTTGCAGTGCCAACTCCTGTACTTAGTTGCTATAACTAGAGAGGTTATTAGAGCTTTATAATACAAATTTAAATTTGAATTTAAACATGGCGGCTAACTTAAATCGTAAAGCAATCTCTCTTGGCAATGGTTAATCATAGCTAACCTTTGCCACCACTAAAAAGCAAGAAGTTATTTATATTGAGAGGGAAGTAGAGTTAAGAGCTCTTGAGTTTGAAGCAGAGGTCTTCAAAATTGAAGTATCTAACTAGAAGGGGAGAACAGAGAAAGGACTTTAAACATAAATTAAATATGTTGAGGAGCTAAAAGAACATCAACCAATTGAAAAATAAAAACACTTTGAATGCAATGATTGATAAAACTTCTTCTCAACTGAGTAGAGCTTGAAGAGGCATATTAAAGAAATACATTCTGGTAAAGCGAAGATTTATTTCAAGCATGATAAGGTGGATGGCAGGTATTAATGCACGACTTGCATGAAGTCTTACACTCATTCAGCTAAGGTTAAAAGACACATGCAAAAGCATCATTTAAGCGAGTTTTTAATGTAAGATTAAGAGACTTAAAAACTTATACCTGCCAAGAGAAAGTCTAGAACTCTTGAATCTTTAAGAGAGTAGTTAGAAAGGCTCAAAGAGACAGTCAATCAACCTGCAGGCAATACATTTTTAGCATGCTTCTAAGAGAGAGCTTTGTATATTCCTGCATTGAATGCTGTTGATATTAGCAGTTTTATAGAAAATTACTTGAATATTGTAGAATACATTCGATTTGGGAAAATGAATTAAAATAAATTAATAATTAATAACCTTCAGTTATGTTTTCAGAAAATGTCACCAAACCCTAACAATATTATACTCTCTGGATTGCGCATTAAAAATTAGACGGTGGTTGTTATTGCTATAGTGATTTTATCTCTTCTCCCAAACGAGAAAAACCCCTTTTAATATTTTTGGGAGTTAGCTCAAAATCAAAATATCTTGCTTCCTAGGTGATTTAAGAATATTGCCAATAGTAAAATCCAGCTAAAATTGCGGGATCTACCGTAGAATCGATCAAGATTTGAATTTTGAGCTCCTTTGGATTTGATAACTGCCATGATTTTAATATTTAATTAATTTAATTTTAATTCATTTTCCAAAATCGAATGTATTCCTACAATATAAACGTGCCTAGCAAGGCAAAACTTATAGTACTCGACGAGTTTGCATACAAGGTTTATCCTTTCAGCTATCTCATTAAGAATGGATAGTATTAGAATGAGTTTGCTAACGAATATATCGTTCTTAAAGAATCTTAAAAAAGAGATTGCAAGAACTTGCTTAAGCTAGACGGTGTTATTTTAGGCTTTGGGTTCATCGTACTAAGACTTAAGAAATATGAAATGATTCTAAGAGACTATCTATATCAAAACAGATATCCGGATGGCTTGAATTATATACTTTCAAATATGATTTAGGGTGTCTAAGAGTTGCATGAACTTGGATATGTTCATAGAGATCTGAAGCCTGAAAATGTAATGCTCAACCTCTGTCCTTTGCAAGTTGTAGTTATCGATTTCAATAGAGCCTTAAGATAAGACATTGTAACATTAGCAAAGGTTCTTGGGACACCAGGATACTTCCCAATCAGAGAGAAGTGGACAAATGGTTCAGTTTAGTGGGATGTATGGGCAGTTGCTGCTATCATATTAGAAAGTGACATGGAAATCATGTCTTACTTTGGTACTAAGCATGAAAAATAATCAATTAGCTTAGCTTGGCTTAGAAGCATATAAAGTAAGGAGATGTCTGCAAAAAAATAAAAAGCATAGTAGATATAATTATCGTGAGAGCTCCTTCATATCCAAGATAGGCCTTAGACGACATACTTGAGCCACTATTGAGAGCAAGATTCAAGAGATACAATAAAGACATGCAGATAAAGTTTGTTTGAATTAAATCAACTAATAATCATTAAATATACTTAAATTCATATATTACCTGCATTTTGTCTACTAACCCCAATAAGAACCCAACTATACCTACAAATCAAAGCACTTATAAACCTCACTAAGTGGTTTTGGGGTTTTGAATGAAGAATTTTTTATTAAAAAATTAAAGATAAATTTTTTAAATATTTCTGACCCATATTCCTATTGAGACATGCTGCAACTATGGTGATTTGTATTTATTAAGAAATTCGATTCGATGATTTAAGGTGCAGTAAGAATATTGAAAATGGTTAGGTGGTAAATCCAATTATTATTATCCATACATGAATTTTTCAAAATTAAAATTAGTAATTAATAATCAAGATAACAGAATAAAATTAAAAATTTTAAGATTAAAAGATAAAATGGGTTTTAGTTCAATGATTAACTTTCAGAACCTTTCTATTTTTATTTGTTTCTTAAGCATTTTTTGTGTTAGAATTCCATAAAAATTCAAACTTATCATTCATAACCTTCTCAATTCTTCATCTTCATTAAGCACTACATCTTGAATTTTGAGTATTATATGTGATTGTTATTTTAGTATTTTATTTGTGCGAAAGCTTTAATGACTTGAATTTCTAGTTTTTTTAATAGTCATAACCCTACATTGTATATTTTAAATGAAACTTATGATCTAGTCTTCGCTCGATAAGAAAATAATCAGAGAATTTAAAATAAAAATAAATAAGAAAAACTATTCAAATCACTCAGACAAATAGCTTTAAGATATATTTTCATTTTGATATTTCATTTTCTCCATTTTTATAATTAAAGAGATGATTTAAATTTTTTATTTATTATTTATGGCAGGTATTTGTATTTTACTCTTTTAAATTTCCTACTTGCTTTTGGCTATTTTATCACAATATTATTATTTAATGCTGTACGGAATTTAATACTGGGGCTTAAGCCAGCCAGTTTTTATATAATCAGTAAATCCAATTAGAAAATCTGCTTTGAAAATGCATGCCAATCAATTTTTTCTTACAAGAGAGATTTCTTAAAGTCGCACTTAAATCAATTGATAGATGGGCATTTAAAACCCTGTTAGTTATATGTTAAATATTATCAAATTCAAATGAATTATTTAGTATTGATTTTTTAATATAAAGCATTTAAAAAAAAACCATAATGATGCAAAAACATCTAATAAGTTTATTTTATTAATATTTTATTAAACATGATTAAAAGTTTTGCAATAACTCACATTATATTAGAAGTTTACCTTTCTATTATAAAAATAAAAATGAATCCTTACAAATCGTTCAAAATTAATTATATTTATTCTAAATTTATAATATTTGAAATAAAGAATATTTTTTCTAATTTTTGTATAAACATATTAATAATAATGAATTAATTATTTAAAAATAATTAATTTTATATTTTCGTAAGTCTCTTTTATATTTATGTTTTAATGAAAGAGAAATCTATCAATTTTAAGAATCATAAATTTAGTCATGGGAATCTATTACTTTCAGCTTTCAGTAGTGCTCTTGCAAGACTATGCCAGTGTTAATTCTTGTATTCTGTGAAGTGTGCTTTTCAATTCAGATGTGAGAAAATTTAATCCTAGCTTTTGGGCAATCTACTATCTATGTGATTAAGGAATCAAAAGTGACAAACCTAGGTAAAATTTACCGATTTAGAATACAGAATCAACCAGATCTACAGACCCTAAACATCAAACCCCTCTCATGTTGACCAAGTAAAAATTAAATAAATATCCATTTGTTCATGAATAATTAAATACCAATAACTTTAAATCAACTGAAAATCTGGATTACTATTTTAAATAATATTTATTTAATTGAATAATAAATTTAATAAATTATTTATTATATATAAATTTATTAATCAAGTTAAAGCTTATTAATATTAATTTATCAAGTTAATTTATTAAATATATAGTATTCATTAATTTCATATAAACAGTCTCATGTCAAATTTCATGTCTTAATTTAACAATTTAATTATCGAATTACATCATTAAACTTACTAAATTAGCAGTTAGTCCATCAAAGTTATGTTTGTTATGTTATTAGACTAAATTATAAGCATGAATTAATTCATCAAGCATTTATGTCTTTTATTCATAATTTAATATTTAAAACAAACATTAAAATAATTAAAAAATATATTGTAAGAAATGTTATTTATATAATATTAAATGTTCATAAATTTAGTATTTGCACATAGATATGGTTCCTGAGGGCAAAAAATAATATTCAAAATAATTTTAATCACTTAAATAATATTGAAACTTTTAGGAAATGAAGTTTCCAATAGATTAATATTTTATTTAATTTTTATGAATTTTACAAAGTATTATATATAATTTACTTTAAAATTTAATAATTACTTATGCCATATAAGACAACACCCTTTGATAATTGAAAATTATATAAATATAATTGTTTATTGTAATTTTATAATTAATTTTATCTTTATTTACAAAGATGTTGCTTAAATTTTTAAATACGTAAAATTAATAAACAAGGAAAATCTTTTAATTTTAAAATATTAAGTATTAAAAGATTTTAAAAATACTTTTGTTTCAAATTTTCAAAAATTTATTATAATTAATCCTATTTTAGGATTCAAGATTTAAAAAGAATATACAACTAATTTTTTTATGTTTTATTTTAATTTTTTACACTATCGTTATTTTTTATTTATGAGATAACTTTGAAAAGATCGATAATTATATTGGTCATTTGCCTTATATATACAATCAAGCATTTCATTATTTATAATTTAAAATTTGAATTGATTATCTAAGATACTAATCGATGAGTTAAGATATTCTGCTTACACACAAGCTACTGGACAAAATGTTTCCAGATCTAATTTAATAATTGTTTTATTTTTTATTTTTAATATCTGGAGTTCAAAGCAAAAGATGTTAAAATTAATTATATAAAATTTATATCTTAACCAGTATTATATTTATACATATTATGTCCTAGAGACATGGTTGTACTACAGGAAGCAAACTCAAAGGATTTAAAACATAAATATTATTTAAAAATATACAAATTTTCATATTTTACCATGGTAACAAAAATAAGTTAAATTTAAATCAGCAAATACTTTTTATTCAAGATTTAATAGTTAAAAATTATGTTTAGCTATCAACGTAAATAAAAAAATACTCTCTTATTAAAAAAATTGAAAAAATTATTCAGATATGATTTTTTTGAGATACTTGAAGGTCTAAAATTAAACAAAATTATATTTTATGCATATGCTCATTTATTTTACAATAATAATTAAGTAATTTTAAATTCATATACTTAAACATTAGTAGAGACTTAAATTATGAATTTAATATAAATTATAAAGAGTTTAAAATATTTAAATATTTTAAACGTTTGATTGCAGGACAAGAACTAAAATTTAAGCTTCGATTTTAAATTTCTCTTTATTTTTTGTATAAACAGTCAGATAATGACAAATAAGATTCAAGCCAGGTATTTATTATAATTTTGTTGCTAATATTTTGCAAAATAGACGTCAGAAAGATAGACTATTATTAGGTGATAAAATTAAAATTCTAAAATTTTAATATTAAAGTATATTAAAAATTTAATGATGATTTAAATAAGAAAAATTATTATATTTGGGCAAAACAAATTATTAACTTTTAAAAATAAATTCGGGAAGGATGAAAATGTTATTTAAAAAAATTATAATTCATTTTTATAATTTTTTTAGTAGTATATTTATACTTAAGTTTAATTAAATAAATTAAAAACAGAGAAGTCATTATATGATAGAATTTAGTTACTTTAATCCAAAAAAATACTAACAATATAATTCTCAGTTTTTTTAAATAGTTTTCATTCATAAATTGAAATTATTTAAAAAGTGTTAAAATATTAAGTATTTTATTTTAGTTTTATCATTTTCGAGGGGCGAAGAACCTCTCCCCAAAATATTATAACTTAAATAGTATATAAATAAATATACACTTACACTTTTGTTTTTGATGGTGCAGAGCCAAACTAAATCTACCCAAGCTAATTGACTCAATAATAGTCGGATCTGAATGATTGCATCATAACTCTATAATAAAATAAATGATGATTAGATAATTATTTAAATATTTTTAAAAAATGTGAAATAAATTCGTTTTATTTTCCAAATAGATATTCCTAAATTAATTTTTTAATTCATAATTTAGTTCATTAAAACTTGTAATTATAAAAATTTATATAAAACAATAATTGAAGAATCTATAAGCACAGGAATAAAATGAGTTGAGCATCGAACTCTTGCAGAGAAGCTTTACTATAGCTGCATAATTTTGTCATTGATTGACTTACTATAATTATACTAGTACCATACCTAAGCTTAAGCAGTAATTTAATTATTCCTCATCATAAATAGACCCTTACTTTCGCTGATTTTTGTTGAATGATCTCACATAAATACTTTGTAATATGTTAAATTTTACTAACCTTGAAAAAGTTACCACCTTTGTTTTAATCTCCCCCCTATTATAATACATTATAAATATCTAGATTAAGCGGGTTTGACAATTTATTAATAATACGAATAGAATTACTCATTAATACCTTAATTTCTTAATATATTTTTTTTATTTTTAGGATGGGTCGGTCTAAGTCCGTTGCCATAATCCAGTTGAAATTAATTTTTTCACAACTAACTCTCTTTAAGTGCATTTGTGCAAAATTTTTTTCTCAAAAACATCAAAATCCCTAAGTCGGTGCATGATTATTTTTTGACATTATTGATATATTTTATCATCCTACCCACATAAAAAGTATCATTATCAACTAAAATGTATGTCTCAGCTTCTGAATTGAACTCCTTCATGAAATTTTGATCATAGGACACTTATAATATTATTACAAAAATATTTTTTCTCTGTGACAGATATTTGTTTAAATAAAATAAAAAAATTTTATTTCATATTTTATATCTAATTAGTCAGTAAGCAACGAAATTGGGGATTAAAACATCATAATTATTCGCTAAATTTAATGATGTCTGGCCTTATTATAAAAACCATTAACTCAATTAATTGCTTTTTTTATAAATACTCTTATCAATGTGTACTAATTTCTTTTTATTCCAGACATCATTAAATTTATCGAATAATTATGATGTTTTAATCCCCAATTTCGTTGCTTATTGACTAATTAGATATAAAATATGAAATAAAATTTTTTTATTTTACTTAAACAAATATCTGTCACAGAGAAAAAATATTTTTGTAATAATTTTAAAAGTGTCCTATGATCAAAATTTTATAGAGAAGTTCGATTCAGAAGATGAGATAGCTAATAATGATACTTTTTATGTGATTTAGGATGATAAAATATTTCAATAATGTCAAAAATTGATCATGCACCGCCTTAGGGATTTTGATGTTTTTGAGAAAAAAAAATTTGCACCGACTTAGGATTTTGAAAAATTTTTGCACCGACTTAGACCCCCCCAATTTATTTATTCATTAAAATGCTTTTTTTATTGTTTTCGTATTTATGTTTTTTAAAAAATAAATAAATTTTTGAATAGTTATTTGACTTTAATTATATATATTTATAAAGTAAGAATTTTTAATGAATAATAATAATTTTAAATTTAAATTATAGTTCTATCTATGATTAAGCACAGATTCAAGCATAGTGCATTTAAATATATATGAAAATCAAAATGAGATAAAATAATCTACTTAAAATATATTGTCTAATTGACTAAACTAATTTTACAAAATATTAAAAAATTTTAATTGCAATGGGAGAACTTTAATTGAATCAGTCACTGAAAGATTTGGATAATTTCGATGGCTTATCTAGATCGTTAAAAGGATATAATTTTTCAACAAATTTTTTTAAAAATTATTTTTTCTTTGATTATACAGATAAAAATTTATCTTTTAAAAAAATTTCATTTAAATAAAATTCGTTATATAATATAATATTACTTTTGATATTTAAAAGTAACATTAATTAAAATAAAATTTAATTAAATATAATCTAATCAAAAATTAATTATTTATTTATTCACCTTATCGTGTATTCTTTAATTGAGAATTAATTCAATCGAGTCAAAGAAAGCATTTATTTAAGATTTTATTCAGATTGATCAAGGTGACCTTTTAAAAATTCTATTTAAAATCATTACATATTTATAAACCTTGTCCTACTAGATGAAGAGTTTTCAATAATATTTACACATCCAAGTTCCCCTTTCTATCTTTACTTAACTTTCATCCATTTTTTACCATTGAAATACTGTTATAATTCAAGTATTAAAAGTAAATCCAATAAATTATGTTTATCTTTGTAGCCTCTGTTTGAGTTCTATGATTTATGT
>ARYC01006915.1:0-20253 GCA_000711775.1 Oxytricha trifallax
AATAAGGTTAGAATCATGTGGAAGCTCTTTGAATTTTATCTTTCTAAGTCGGTGTTTTGAATGTTTCTATTGTTACTTAATTCCCTTAGCTAGGCTTGATGATGGTTGAGTATGCATGCTCTTTTAGGCCTTCATTAATTCTTTTATTTATCTAAATATTGCTTGATTCTTTATTAAGAATCTCTCTCACTCTTGCAGCTAAAGTAATCGTTTCTAGGCATGTCGCTCTCTACTATTATTATTACTGCTAGATCCCAGATATCCCATTAAGTGTCTCCGTCTCTCAAATCTTCTCTCTCTAAGAAATATCCAGGAGATACATTTCCTAATGCAGAGGCTTTCATTGAGCCTGTTGAAATCAATAATATAAACTCTAAGAGGTTGAAAGCTCATCATGATGTTCTGGCTTTAACTCTCAATGAACAATACCAAGCTTGTGAAGCTCTTCAATGGCCTTCAACTATTTGCTACAATATCCAGCCAAATTTTTAGCATCTATTATCAAATAAAAACTCTCTGTAAGTTACTTCAAGGAGAGAAAGCATAATGCTACATGATCCATTCAAGTAATATAGCATCTAACTGCATAATATGCTTGTACTCTCTAAACCTTGCATGTAAAGAGCATAATTATCATTAGCAAATTCCATTTAGAACTAATCATCATTAAGGAAGTAAATGAAAGGACATATTTTATAAGTATATTAGTCATCAGTGATGACTCTCTTCTCTACTTTATCCTCAGAGTGAGGAAGCTTTCAATTCAAAAATCTATGTCAATAATTTTTAATTTAGGAATCTTTATTGCATAAATTTTTGCCAGGATTTTATTTATCTCAGATAATGGGAGGTTCTTGACTGCTTTCTTCATTTTGACATATTTCTGTACCTCAACTCTAAGTGATTCGGCAGAATTTCTTGACCTTCTTTTTTATAGGAATCTTTTTCTTGTGGGTTGATGTATAACCTAAAACTTTTATTGCGCTTTTTCTTAAAATGCACTTTGAGATTTCTTTTATGACAATATTGCTTCTCACAGAACTCACAAATATACTTGCAATTCTTCTTTTAATTCTTGAGATTTAACTTAGGCATATCATTGTGTATATCTCTCAAATGTCTCTTGTAAGATAATTTGTAGAGGAAAATTATAATAAAATTCTTTGCATTAATAGTAAACTTTAACTTGTAATGCACTATGGTTGGTTGTTTAACCTCCTCCTCGTTTTGCTCTTTCTCTTTGACGACTTCCTTATTAATTTATATATGAATCTCAAAATTAGACTGGTCAAAGTTGTCATAAGTAGGCTCCCACAAAGTAAAAGCGTCTATGGTGTCTACTTTTTTGTTGTTACCGGAATGCAATTTTTTATTGACTTTACCCAAGTAATTCCCCTCTTATCAGAAGGTTAGCGCTCATTTTAGTTTGCTGATATATTTTATTATTATAATTAAAAAATATACCCAGATATACTATATAGATCAATTAAGACATGAGAATTGGGGTCAAGAACAATTAAATTAAGAGTTAATTATTAATGGTGCTCAATTTTAATGTTTTGGAAAATTATTAAAGCTATTGGCTCGATTAATTGTCCTTATAAAATAATTCAATCAGGGTGTGTAAATTTGATTTTAGCTTAATTATATTTAATTTCTACCAATAATATTTAATTTTTAATCTAATTGCTATTAACTCCAATCCTCTCTTCTTAATTGATTTATAGGGTTTTATAAGAAACTCTTGTAAAGTCTTTGTTTAGAGGTAAGCAAATTTAATAAACATAAAAGGCTGTAAGTTGACATACTAATGAGTATTTTTTACATTTTAGTATTTTAAAAAGCTCTAAAGAAGTTTTATTTCTCTAAGAGGTTTTCCAAATCAAGTTTGAAATAATTCGGAGGACTTCCTAAAATAATTAAACATTACTAGGAGGAATTCAATGGAGATAGTTTTATAAAAATGGTAATCAATCTGTGAAACTTGGAGCAAGTTTTTCAATGCTTCTCCTCATATCTTTTCAAGGTAGACTTCAAGTTAGGTCCTCCCTATTTAATAGTAAGATTTTATTAAGCTTAGAATGGATATCAATAATTTAAATTTCATTAACATTTCTAGAAAGAAGAAGCAAGATGGAGTCTATGAATAATGCAATGAAGAGAATTCAATCTCAAGATTTAATAATTTAATCTTGAAGTAAAGAGGATCTCTATAGATATTTAGTATAGCAAGGTAAGTTCTTAACTAAGATTAATATATTCATGATAGTTGGATTGTTCTTGCCATAGGAGGGAACTAAAATCTCATTCTTAAAAGCCTTACTGAGTGAAGAGAAAAATGCTTTTAAGTCTAATAAAATTATGATGATAGAGGAGACCTAACTATCCTGAAAAATCAGTGACAAACTTATATGACGATGCAATGAGTGAGCCAGACGTAGCTCTCTACCTTCCATCAAAGCTACAGCTCTCTAATAAGTTGCCAGAGAGAAACTTCTTCTTTGGTGTACAGGTGGATACCTTGATTCACCACTCTAAGGAACCTGAGAATAAGTTAATGAATAATTTATCAGAAGCGGTCTACCACTAAATGAAATAGATTACTGTATTCAGATGGATCCTCTCCGACTGAAGCAAAAAGCAGAAGGCAGGGTTTAATTTAATCAGGTGACTACAATGTTGTTAGGTAACTGATAGCAGAAGCATCCATTCATCTCTAATAAGCTAACCCTTCTAACTTTATAGAAAAAACTGGAACTGTTATTTACTTGATGAAAGAGCGCAGCAAATTAAAATAGAGAGAAAGTCTCAATTAAAGCATGAAATAAGGAGAAGACTCTTCAAAGATTTATAAAAGGCAGACGAGATGAACAAAGATGCAGGACCTCGCACAAAGAGAAGAAACATAGGCCCCAGCAAGCCATAAGAGGAGGAAAAGAAAGAGAAGCCAAATCCCAATATGGATTAACTTAATATGTGAACTTATTCATTCGTTTAAATCTAAGACTTATTAATATACACAAATTCGCCCTTCTCTTAGCAGCATTATATTAAAAAATCTACTGTATCTATCTTCAAGTCGTGCATCAAGTAATAGAGTAGAAGTTTCTTGTTGTGACCTTTCAATAACTCCCAATATAATTCAATTCAATTGAACTGAGGAATGTAGGGAACATTAAATACAGATGTTATGTTTAGCCTTTCATATTCCTTCTTTGTGTCTTTAGTTTTATAAACTGAAAAGTTATCAACAAACAGAATAATCTCTTATTCGGAATACTTATCCCTGAGCTATTAAAGGAACTTTATATATTATTCAGTCTTTATTGAGCGAGGGTGGTTGGCATAAGTCTAGTCTCAAGGCCATTATTTTTGCTGATTCCACCAAGTATAGCATGAGTTTGAACCTTAACCTTTTAATCATATTCTTCTATGTTACTATATCTTTATATTAAGACCTTGATATGAAAGTATTAAGCGTGAATACTGCCTCATCAGCATGTATGAACTTTAAATTATGCTCTTAAGCCCTCTGCTTTTAATTGAATATATAATTCAAATTATCCTTATAAAATGGAACATTAAAGTCAATAACTCTCTTTATACGATTGACTATCTTGTAAGATATTCCATTATTTTTTATATGTAAGCGATGGATTAAGAAGATATAGCTCTGAAAATTGGCGATGAAACATCACAGCTTTTTAGGCAAGAGAGAAAAATTATCAAAGTATTTACGAGTCTTTTCATTATTAAAACAGACAATACAACTCTGCTAAAAATTATAAAGCTCTCACTCATGCTTAGAAGGAAGTTGCTATCTTTACAGATTAAAAGTTAACAGGCAGTGAGACCTTCAGTAGCAGGAGATTTGTGGAGCAGCCTTGTTATAGTCGTGTAATTTAGAATAGGCTTGAGTTTATCACTATGATCATCACATCCATAACTCAATTAAACAATAAATCTATATACTCACTATCATAAAATGACCCCAAACCTCGCATATTCTCACTTAAATTACGAATATTTAAACTATAAATTCCTTCATATTCCCTATTAAAGCCCTAATAAAGTATGCGTTATTTGCAGCTTTTTATCAATTAAAAACTCAATCAAACTACTAAAAGGGCTTTGGGATTTTGATTAAATATCATTATTTATTTGAATCAAATTAGAATTATTATCATTTATTATATTTCAATCTTTTTTAAAGATTAATGTCAATAAAATATGAAGTTTAACTTCACTTACATAAAATTAACTCTATTTTCATTTAATAAAATATAAGCACTACATCATTTTAAAATAATTGATTAGATTGAAAAACTTAGATATTTTTTTAAGTTCATTAAATTAATAATTTGTTTCTATTGTAATTTTATAAAATATTTAATAGACTTCATATTGATGGTTAAAAAAGAATTTACAGATTCAAAAGAATATAATAATCAGTAAATTAACTAAAAACATTTTAAAATTATTCTTTTATCAGTATTTTACTTAAATTCAATTATTAATAATTTTAACTCGACTTTCAATTACTTAAATTAAAAAAAATTTTAAGTCGATCACTAGGAATAATTTTTATACAAAAAAAATAAAAATATTTTTTCATAAAAATTAATGTGGTATTAAAAAGAATGAAGAATTAAATACTAATAATTTTATCTTTAAGTATACTTAATAATAATTTACTCAAACATGATCTTTAATCTAGTAAAAAAAACCATATGTGTACGATATAAAGCAATTATGACTTTTATATAAATGTTTTTGTAATTCATTTTTCCTCTTAAAAATGATTTGTTATAGATTATCTGAGTTTGTATGAGCAGAGTAATGCTTTTCATTCATAAATCGAAAAATATTAACTTTTGTATTGTAAATTATAATTTTAATAAAATAATTTTCAGATGCCTAATTTATGTTAAGTTTTGGATGTGGAAAAACTTGTACTCATTATGGAGACTATTTATAGAAAACTAGATTCTATGTTGGATATTACATGGACAACAATCATAATACCTACAATCTATATTACTATTAATTTTAAATAATTTAATGTTCAAAAGTTTGATGTCAAAGTGGTAGATTTACTCAGAAAATTTTACTATATAAGTTATCAACTTTGTATCCTCTTTAATATAAAGAAGCGAATATTAAGGTTTTTAATTTCAATGAAAAGTCTTTCTTTATAATTAAAAATAGCAACTCTCTCCACCTCGATTAGACAATCCATAAAATCTTTTTCTCCATTAAGATATAATATCTCATAGGTAATAAGAAGGAAAATTGATATGGTGTTCAGACTTATAATTGAAAAATTTACAATCAATAGATGAAAAAAAGAAAAAACAGATAAAAACTTTTCTCACTTAACTTCAAGTTTATGAAGTTATTATAGAAATACAAAAGCTAAATTATTAACAGCAGTGGGGCTTATTAGTAAATTTTCACCACCTCTCTAATAAATTATAACTTCACAGTCCTATGTTTATATCTCCCTAGTTATTCTGTTCTGTACAGAAAAAACATATTATAAAAAGATGAAAATGGATTTAGTATCTAACAAACTAAATCAATTCATTAATGTGAAATATTTCAAATCTAAATTGAATTTGTTTTACTAATAAATTTATGAGTTTCATAATTTTTTAAAAATATGATATTAAATGAAATGAAAGATTTATTTATCATTAATCTTTTTTTTATTTATAAATAAAATAACCTTAAAAATATAGAAATTAGATTAATCTCAATAATATATTCGATGAAAATCTTGCTTTCTTAATAAATTAATACTTTTTTATTGAATAAATTTATAAATCAATAGTTATTCAAAATAATGACTATAAGCTATATTTTTCATGATCTTAATCAGCAAGAATATGAAATATTCCTGATTAACAAAAGCTTTACATTAATTTTTTTAAAGAAGGAAAGTCTTGAATAGGTTTTTTATTTTAAGTCATTTTTTTAATTGTATTTAAAAGTAATATAGAAATTAAAATCTCAAATTTCTAAAGCAGAAACAAGCTAAATTATTTAAAAAATCCCTCAAGTTCTCTCGAACTTATATAGAATTTTAAAGCATAATAATAACATAAGGAAATTTTCTGATATTCTTATTCATATTTTTGAAATCTTAAAAAATATGCAAGTCACATTTATAAAGTCTCATAAATAGCGCTATAATAATTTTAGGTGTTATATCTACATTTCTCTTATTAAATCAATAATGATTATTAGGTTTGAATTAATAATTAATTAAAAATATTCTTACTTCAAGATTTTTAAACCCGATTAAAAGAAAAATCATAATAAATTATAAAAGACTTTAAGAATAAATTTTAATATTTACTAAACAAGTTTACCTATATACTTATAGATTTAAAGAAATTTAATTTTCTTAATAATTAGTAATTATTATCAAGATGTGGTTAAATGTTTTGAAAATTAATTAATCAAATACATCATAGCATTTTATTAACTTTTTAAATTATTTTAGATACGTATTCTTATCTTTATTATCCTTAAATATTTTGTAAAAATTTTAATCCTTTTTATATTTTAATTTGTTGTAACTTAGTAATGAAAACAAGCTTTTAACATAATACAATAGTAAAAAAAGATTCTTTAAAATATAAAATACTAATGAAATTATATTTGGGATTTAAATGAGTTAATATCAATTGGAGAAACATTTAATTATATTAATATTGAGAAAGGTTCAGGTTTGCTTATAATTTTAAATATTTCCTAATAAGCATTTTATATAATAAAAAAATCTTAGGTTCCAGAGATAAAATTATATGTAAAACATGGATTTATCTCAAATAAAAATATATTTAATCAAATATATTCTGATATGCATATAAAACATTATTAGCAGACAAATGTTTATATCAAACTGAGATTTTACTGAAATAAATTAATTATTATTATGAAAAAGGGGTTATAAAATAATAATCATAATTAAATAAGGAAAAAAATTTGTTATAACTTTCAAAAAGCTTATTTATTTAAGAAGATTATATTGTCACATAAAAAAGTAAAAAAAGCTTTCTTTAATTCATTTTATCATACTATGAAATCAGTAAACACCTCCATTAAGAAATATTGATCTTTTTAAAAGTATAAAAAACAAAAATGTATTTAGAAATAAATAAAAACAATATCATCTGATCTGTTCCCTGAAGCTGATTTCCCTACAAATAATTATGCAGATAGTTGGTCAATTTCTTCCTTAGCCTTTATAATTAGAACAGACATTTATGGCAACATTTTATTCCTATAATCATATGATAAGATTCTCTATTTTGATTAACAAAAGGATTCGTTTATTGCATTTAAAATTAAATATTTAAGGCATTTAATATTTTATATATTCATCATTAATTTAAATACTTTCATTATATAATAATTAAAATTTAATTGAAATATTAAATAAAAATTTAAATCATATTTTTATAATTATTTCTTGATAGCCCCGTTAATCTAAAAATTTTTCTTTGATTCACTATTAGAATACTTGATAAAATTAAACTCATTTCATTACTTTAATTTAAGTTACAAAATATTATCTTGATTTTTTGGATGACTTTTATTGTGATATATTTTTTAATATATCTCTCATCTATGATTGGGGAAAATAATGATAAGGATTAATATAATAAAATTACAAGTTTCATTAAAAGGTTTTACTTACTCTAAATATATATACTTTTGACTTAGCACTTTTTGTAAAATATAAAAAATATTTGATTATCTTAAAATCTTACAAATTCATGTTTAAATCTAAGAGAATGGTGGGCTTTTCATATTCAATATAAAACTATTTTTTTCCAAAAAAATAGTATTATTATTTGATGTCATACTTTCTCTATTTATTATAAGATCTATAATTAATTAATGATTATTAAAATTTCTTAAGATTATATAATATTAGGCTATCTTTTTTTGTCTTGATTTAAATTTTATCTAAATCATTAATATTACCTCTTTCAATTCATTCAGATTCTTATAATGACTCCACAAAAACAAAATAAAAAAAGTGTTGTTTCCAAACGATATTTATTTTTTTTATGTTATTTTTTTTAGCTTTAGAAACAGGAAATTTTCTTGTGGAATATATGAAGAATCGCCATTTTCTTTACAATGCTAAGGCTTTAGACTTTTATTATATAATATTAATTTGATGATTATATTTTTAAATAAATACCAAATATAATAATTAAGGCTACTTCGTTATCTCTAGATAATAATTTTGGGAATGATAAAATAAATTAAAAATAAATATTTAATAATATTAAAATGGTTATTATTTGAATAAATAAATTAATATGAAAGTTTATTAAATGTTGATGATTGAGCTTTACTATATATAATTATGATTATTAATGAAAATATTTCAAATATAAACTATATACATTTATTTTGATTTGAAACATCTATAAGTTTGTATTTTATACTTTTTATAAACTATCATTTAGTAAAATTAGATTGATTTAAAATTAATTTTTATTATAAGGTACATTAATAAACATCAAAGTATTATTCGTCATTGAAAATTATAAGTGTCAAACTTTGATAAAAATATTATTAAATAGATACGACTAATTTTAATAAAAATTTGTAGAAGACATGATTATATTAACTTTAAGATATCTTAATGCTCAAAAGATTATTAAAAATTAATTTTTTCTCTACATTTTACTGAAATCAATTGCACTCAAGGAATAAATTGAATTAATAATAACCTCTATTAATTATATCAGTTTGCTGCAAAATAACTTTTACGACTTAAAATAAATTGCAATTAAATTTACTTTATATTAAAAATATATATTTATTGATGACTTTATCATCTTGAATAAAATATAATATAATATATATTACATATGTCAATTAAGTTATAGTAAAATTTAAGAGTTGCTTCTATAGTAATAAATTCTATTTCATTATAAACTTAAAATATTTTTGAATGCTAATGATGGAAGCATGTAACCCAAAATATTTCTATGTTTAATCGTATAGAAGTTAATAAAAAGAAATAATGCTTTTTAAATTTACTAAATAAAAATATATAAACTTTTAAACTCATGCTTGTATTAAATAATTCACAATCTAAATTTAATGCTAATAAATTAATAAAGTTGCAAGATTCTTCTTTTATTGATAATTAATTATCAAATGTTTTCAAAAATATTTAATAGTTATTTATTATTTCAATTAATCAGTCTATAAAAAGATAATTCTAATTCTAATATTTTTAAATAAGGATTCTTTAAGAAAGCTAATTCTAATAAAAATATATAATTAGATAATATAAAAGTCAGAAGAACTTATAATTCAGAACACTGTATAGAAAATCTCGTAAAATTTGTAAAAAAATTTAAATAAATATTAAAGTTTGTATCAATAAAATCGTAAATTTTCACAGTTTAACAATTTTCATGATTATGAATTTATGTCCTATTTTAAATTCTTTTGTAATATAAGCAAAAAATAATACAAAATATTTTGAACTTTTATAATACAATATTTAGAATCAACTTTATTGAGTAAATCCTTATGGGATTATACGGTAAATACTCAGTATATGATTATGGAGTTAGCATTAGGTTATTAAAATATAACTTTTCTCTTCAATTATTAAACTGTAATTAAAAATAAAAACCTATTTTTTTCTAAATATACTCCAATTATATAAAAATGAGGTGATGTCGATATATTTTTCTATATAAACTCATAATTTTATAATTTTCTAAATTAAAATTTTGTTTCTAAATCGTAAACATATAAAATTTGTCAAAAATAATTTGCCCTTAGAATGGATCTTCTAATTAAATTTTATACTAAATTCTCATAAGTGATTGTATTTATTTCATTTTTGTTTTAAATTCGACTATACTAAATCTAAAGAGCTTAGAGGAAGCTTATATGATTTAATTTAGAGAAGGATATGCCTCAGTTGCCAAATTGAACTTGACAACAAGCACTGTTTAGTATAAAATGATTACTATATAAATAGATTCAATAGGTTTTGCCGCTAGAATTATACAACCAATTTAATTATTAACTTAAAAATGAATATATTAAACTGTATATGTAAAAAATAAAATTTAGTTTTACTAATTAATTAGAATTTTATTTGCTATCAAATATGTTAAAGTAATATTAAATAGATAGTAAATATAAATAAAAATAAAAAATTCATTTATGATAATAAATATTTCTATCAAATAAGAAAGAATAAATATATTCCCAGGATTTCACTAAAATAAGACTTGATATCAAATCGAAAAATATAATAGAACTCAATTTATTTTTTTAATTATAAGCAATAAATTTAAATTAATTTAACATTATTTTGTATCTTTTTTAAATAAGTAAAGCATTTTTGGGGGGGGGGAAGTTTCCTGCACCGGTTTATGATAAAAAAAATTTTTTAGGAAGTTTCCTACACTTTTTTAAAAAAATAATTTTTATTATTAAAATTATTTTTAAAACAACTATAATAAACTTTCTAACTATTTTCATTGTTAAAACTTTGCTTAATTTATTAAGTAACTATTCAATAACTCTCTTCAGATTCCAACAACTGTGACATATTTCATCTGATATTTTTAGGTTTATGTCTTTAAAACATTGAATAGTCCTCTCTGTCTCATTGTAATTCCAAATATTGTATTCAATTGTTTTTGAAATTCTGATTCAATTTATCTTGTTCTTTACATACCTATATAATGCTAAACTATATTTATTTGGACTACTTATATAATTTATAAATATCCTTTTAATATAAAAGAGTCATAAAAATGTTAAAATTTCTAATTTATGTAAAATTTATTAAATTTTACATGAAAATAAAAAAAAGGGCAGGAAACTTCCTCGAGTGCAGGAACTTTCCCCCCCACATTTTTATATTAAGAAATAAATATATAAAATATTCCAGATTTGTTAATGAATATTTATTTTATCACATTTGTGAAGAAATGCAGCAAATTTGTAATTATTTTAAGTTAAATAATGCTTATTATTAATCTAAATTTTAACTTATAAATAATAGAATATACAACCTATTGCATCGAGTTTGTATTTACTATTTTCAGACAACGATATTGCAAATTATTAACTTTTGTTTGAAATTTATTATGCATTCTTAAAAAACACAAATTTACCATATATTTTCCATTTATAAAATAAGTCAATAAAAATTAATGTTAATTTTTTTCTAAGCATTTATTTTAAATAATTATTTATCTAATGATTATGAACTTAATGAAAATTCTTAGAAGCTTTATTTTATATCAGTTTATAAACGGAATTAACTAATTTATTAAATCTTTACTGATTTTCTTGTCCTAGTCTTCTTTATTAAATTTTTATTACTTCATCTTTATATTCTAAGGAAATGATTTATTTTACTTGTAATCTTCTCTGAGTTTTAATTTTCTTTAAAAAAAAAGGTGTATTATTTTGAGATTTATTATTTAGGTATTAATTTTTTAAGTAGTAAACACATAGTGCTTAATTGAAGTTTACAAAATATGTTCTTAATAATGTATTTAATTTAAAAATTTTATTAAAAATAACATGAAAACAATGCTTCAAACTTCTTATCAAATCATTGAGATTGATTTAAATAAATTTAAAATGATTAACTCTAAATAAATTTATACTTTTAAATAAATAATTAATTCCTGTAATATTTATGTTACATGGGTCAGTATTTTAAAGCGTCTTTATAATAATTTAATTTTAATTTAGTTTATAGTGAAAAACTTTAGTTTTTAAAGATAAATATTTCTGCTTTTTTAAAAATATATGAAGTATTTGGTTTATGCATATGTAAATCAAGTATTGAGATAATAAGGAAAATAAAATATAATAATATAGATATGATTAATAATTAAATAAATACTACATTTCACCTAATTATAGAATAAATAAACATATTTATGAGAATTAAAAGTCAATAAGTTAAAATTAAACTAATGAAATCATTTTAAGAAATGTAAAATAAATGAAAGGGAAATTATATAAAATAAAGAGTCATTTTTTATTAGAGATTACTTACTATATAATGTTTTCAAATTGATAAAAGATTAATTATAAGAAAAATGCTTTATTTCCAATTTAATCTTTTAACAAGTAGAACATATACTTATTATAATCAAAAATTTTAATAATTAATTTTAATTTCATTTCCTTTGTATTAAAAAACTTTATAGTCTTTTATAATATAATTCTAAATATCTTTACATCGTGTAGAAATTTAAATTAAAAGTTTTTCATTATTACTTTTAAAGTTTGATTTGAATTTATCAGCAAATATAGGAAATTCTTATAAAAGAGCTTTTATCTATCTTTTATGTATTTAAAATCTATTATAACTTTCATGTCACTAGAAGTTCTTCCCCAGAACATGGTCCGGAATTTTTATTAAATCAAATCAAATATAATTTTTTAATTAAAAAATTAATTTTAATAATTATAATAATGATAAATTGTTTATGAAACATACGTTTATTTAAAATTAAAGCATTTAATAAATTAGAAGTTAATCTGATTATTTTATGGAATCTTGAGATATAATATACAAGACGATTAGATTCACACTTCTTACACTATGAGTGACACATTCACAGGGTATTTTCAATATTATTATAATGATATATCACAAATATATTTTTATAATCAAAAATTGTAATAAATTTATTATGTGAATATTCAGATTACGAAGACCATCCAACTGAGGTAAACACGAGGTATCACGGAATTAAAACCCTATATAATTTACTAATTACATTTTCTTAACTTGAACTATTATAATTAATAATAAATTTAGAGAATTAATTAAGAAAAAATTCCAGTTATTTTCATAATGAAAGGCATCATTCTATTGCTAGTGTAGGATATCTATATTTTATAAAATAAATATGTTAAGAAATCTAAATCAATAAATTCTTTAAATATTTTACACAGCCGACATAGTAAAAATTTCATATTTTAATATTTAAAAGATTTTAGTGCAAATTTTTTATGTTTTATTATTATGATACTTATTTGGATTTTTTAATTATTATTTTTCTTGAACTACTCTTTAAAAATATTTCTTTAAAAATATAATTGTATAAATTAAATTGAAAATATCTATAAAATAATGGGTGGAAAGAGATGGTGCAGAGGATTTAATAGCAGGCTGAACTGGAAAGGCAATTCAATAAGGACGAAGAGCAGATTCGAGAACTAGACGAATATGTTTTCGAGGTAAAAAGTAGCTTATTTAGCGACGACGGAGAGATGTAGAGATAGAAAGAAACCCAAAATATATCAAACAAGGATAGCTTGAGAGCTACTGACTATCAACAGAAGGATATAGGTTAAGAGGAGCAAACAATGGAGGAAGGAAAGATTAAGATCAAGCATCAGAGAGAAGCAATATAGAAGATTTAGAGGAATGAGTGGGGAACCGCAAAGTACCATGTTGCATTAGATTCACAACTCATTTTTACCTAACTAACTATGTTTCTCATTTATTTTATATACATTCATTAATTTACCTACAATTATTTACTACTAGTATTACTACAACAAATCTATAAAATAAAAATTCTTAAATATTTTATGGATATTAATTATGGCAAGAAATCATAGAAGAAGATTAAATGAGTTATATTTCTAAATAAACTGAATTTTCCATTAATAAAAATGATTAAACTCATGTATATATTTATATTTACAAATATAATTTTCAAAATTATAATTAAAATTTTATCTTTATACTATATTTTTGTATTAAAATTAATTTATATATGTACAATTTTATAAATAATAAATTTACAATATGTAACGATTCTTAAAGAAGAAAACACAGATTAAATTTAATCCTAATTTTCAACTTAATATTAATTTTATTATATTTGTAAATAAACAACTGTAAAAAGCTACTCAATCACCACTCCTTCATCTACAGTAAAAACCATATAAAAAAATGAAACATTAATTTTTATTATTTTTTTATTTAAATAAATAGATTTTACTATATTGCAATTACTTTAGATTATAAATACATTTTTTTTTTAATTTGTAGATTTAAGGAATTGGTCGCAAGATATAAATATATTTAATTATTATTTTTCTAAATTTATGTAAATTAAATTATATCAGAAAAAAAATATCTAAATAAATTTAGGATTGAGTGTCATCTTACTGCTCTGGAATATACATTGATTTTATTAATTTATAAATTAAAAAAATGAGTAATTGAAAATTCAAAATTATTATATGATAATAATATATAAAAAATACAGACAATTTGAAAATATTAAATTTGTACTTATTCTAAGCATTTAATCTAACTTTTTTATAAGTTTAATTTAATTTTGATTTTTTATATTATATACTTCAAAAAGAATAATATAAATATAAATTTTGCTAACAAGTTTTTATGGCAGAATAATATGAATTTATATAAATAAAATATACAACTCAATCTGAATAAATATTAAAAAGAAATTAATGTAATTAAAATAAAATCTTAGTCAAATTGATTCTGTTTAAAAATAAGTTGCAGTAGGAGTTTTTGAAGGTTCTTAATTTAAATTATGAAATTAAATTTTTATTTATTTTTAATTAAGTAGTTATTATTAATCTCAAATTCAAATATTTTATTGGATGTTAATTTATATTTTATTTTTAAATAAATCTTATTGTTTATATTTATTATTAATTGTCAGCCATTTCATACCCAAAAACCCGTTATTCTTTTTTAACTTGTGATAGGTAGTTGATGGCATGATTAAATGAATTTATAAAATAGAAATTATTAAAATTAATTCTATTATAAGAATTATTTATAAAAATGTATCTTAGTTTTGTTAATGAATATTTTTAAAGGAAAATTTAAAAAAGTGATATTTCTTGTCAATAATGAACCCTTAAAAATTATTAAGCAATCCTTCAAACAATCTATTATAATTTTATTTTATAATAATTTTGAAATATTAAGGCATTTATTTGGGTGTATAACTTTTTTTATCAACAGAAGAGAATATATAATGATTAATAGAAAATAAAAATTTCTTTTTGGTGCTTAAAAAATAAACTTTTATTAAAATTATTGTAATATTCAATATTGCTATTTGCTCTTTTCTGATTTTTTGATTTTTGCCATTTATAATATTAAGCTAATACATTTCAAATGTGAAAATTATAGATTTAAAATGCAAACTACCACTAATTTACTAGATATATAAATATAATTTTAAAGATGAAACTAATATGCAAGAGACAGTTAGTAAGCTGATAAACTACGCAGTGAATACATTCCCAAAGCAATATTTGGATGAGTGGATCATGGACTACCAACAGCAAGTCATTCTCACAACCATTCATCTGATCCTCACTCTTGAAAATAACGAACTGTTTGAGGAAATGCGTAAAGATAATGAATGGAGACATAATAATTATGGAAATCATAATTGAGGTAATGATGAAATCAAAAATTATTATACTGGTGTAACTACACCCTAGACCCCTGATACAAGAAATTGAATGAAGAATACACAAATATCACAGAATAATTTCAAAACATGTTCTTAGAAATCACGCATTAGGTATATAAGAAAGAAAGATGACGAAGTTACAAAAAATAACATGAGAATGGGACCCAAGAAATTTTCAACACACCCATTCAATAGCAAAGGCAAAAGTGGTTCAGCAGCAATTCATCATAGCTGAATTGAGTTGAGACTCAACTGTTATTACAGGACATATAACAGTTGGAAACCAGAATATTTCTCTGTTTCAAAGAAGCATCGAGAGAAGAGAGAGAAGCCAAGTCTAGAGTCCAAGTAAATCAATAGTAAGAATGGTGATGAAAGCAAAAATAGAGGCATCAGAATTACTAATGGAAATAACCAGAACATAATTGGGGGTGGAAGAGACATCAAGATTAAAGACAAGGGCAAATGTACATTTAAACTCAATAAAATTTGTAAATATGTACATCTAAATATATTTATATATCTAGTAAATTAGTGGCAGTTTGCATTTTAAATCTATAATTTTCACATTTGAAATGTATTAGCTTAATATCTAAACCTTAGCTGTTTAATATTAGAAAAAAAATTAATTAGTAATATATTGTATTTTTTAGCTGATAACTATTTTTCTTATAAAATACAATATAAAATGTTTCAGTATTAAAATTTATTTTTATAGGTTTTCCTAAAACCATTTGAAAATTTATGTTATTTTATGTAAAGTTTATAAGTATTTACAGTAATCTTTAGAAATAAAGATATTCAGGTAAATTTTTATATTTATTAAATAATTAATTTTTTAATAAAATTTGTAAAAAAGGATTATGCCGTTTCTTAATTTTAAAGCAAATTATTCTGGTATAATAAAAAATATATGAGCTATAAATTAATATATTGGAAAGTTTTATTATAAAATTATCGTGATATTCAATAATTAATAAAGAAATCAAGTTAATTATTCTAATAATTAAAATTTTCAATAGTTTTTGGTGCTTGATTGTGTAATAGATTTTAATTAAACAGGAATTGCATAAAAAACATTTTTGGGTAAGAGAATATATAGATATAGTTTTTATTTAAGAAATTTAATTTTTAAAAAAATTAATTTATAAACTTATTTGATCTAATGCCTCCTAATTTTAGTTATTCTATGGAGCTGAACTAGGAATACAATTAACTTTTACATATTATAATAATAAGTTCATTATATAATTAATAAATTTAATATGATTTTATAATTTAGAAATATTAAAATATCTAATAGACTATGAATATTAATAAAATTGAATTTTAAACTTTCCATAGTTATATTTTATATTAGTTCATTAATACTTCAGATTTATCACTTTAACTACAGGATTGTTAGCTGGGTATATTTTAACTAGTACTAATCCTGCATACCCCATCATCCAAGATATAGGTGTGCTCATTCTAAATCCAATTAATTATAATATATTCTTTTCTTAAAATCTTTTCCTCCTATATATTTCTAGCTTTAATACGATTTTTTCCCAATCTTTTTGTTAAATTTAAAGATAATTTAGTTTTAAAAAATGTTTCATTAACTTTAAGATAATAACATTTTATCTAGAATTTTATACCTCCTAATAATTTATTTTTACTGATGCATTTTTAAAACATTTTAAAAATCAGAAAAAATCTAAATTTATAAAGTAGCATGTTCTTATGAGTAGTTTTAAATATTATTATTGCAAAACTCTTCTTAATTCATTCAGAGTAATTACATACAAAAGTCTATTATATAAAGATATTAGTAATTTTAATATGTTTATATTATTTTTATCTACTAAAAAAGTATAATTTAATTATAATTTTCTATGTTTCATTTTATTTCTTGTTTTTGCTCCAAGATTTCTAATAGCCTACCTTTCTTATACGAGTAAATCATTTATAGGTTAATTGATAGATATATAAAATATAATTAAAAGAAAATCTATAAAGCAATTTTATGGGAGAAGCCATTTAAATTATGATTCATGAAATAGTAAGATTCTTTTTTAAAAATATAGATGAATTATTGATAAGCCAAAATATCTTAATAATATATAGCCATAAATTTACTTATAGTATTAAATTTTACATGCTAAATATTGCAGAATTTTAATTCTCGTTTGAAATTACCTCTCTTTATTATTAAGAAATTATAAAATAAGATAAGATTATTATTGAAAAAAGTAAAATTAGACAAAATTTTTTATTGATATATAAATAAAACATGCATAAATAAAATTTTGTTTTTCATTACTTTGTATATAAGATTATAATATTTGCAGCAGAAACATTATAATTAATACTTAAGATTAAATAATAGATTTTTTAATATAAAAATATGAATCATTTTATTAATTTCATATAATTTATAATTCAATTATAAATTACTTGTAATATTTTAAAGCCTATTAATTAATTTTTGAAAAACACAATTATGTTTATATTGTACCAGTTATATATGACTAAAATGAAATTCAATAAAAAACTAGAAATTTTCAATTAACGAAATAAATATTTAATAAGATATTTGAGGTTTTAATTTCAATACTTAATAACTAGTAAATTAATTATAAATTTTTGTTTATTTAAAATTATGAATAAATTATGACTGAATAAAAATATCATAAATATTAAATTGATTTGATTTTTTAATTATTCATTAAGCATTTGATATTATATTTTAATGAAGAATTTGTAAGACATTTTGAGCTTTATTTCTTCTAATAATTTGATCAATTAAAATAAATAAATTTGTAATATAAACTTTACTTAAAGCAAAAATCTTATCGATTTACAGTATACTAGAATTGCTCTACTTTTTATTCGTCACAAATGAAAAAACTAAAGTGTTTTTTTTATTTTCGTTTATTTAATTTACATTTGATTAATTTCCTGATTTAATACTTTTTTATCAAAAAAATCGTTAATTATTAATTGTTGTTCATAATAGCAAATAGCAATTCTTCTTGTAAAATAATTATTTTATATAAGAACATTTTATTAGAATATTAAAATCTAAATTATTATTATTTATATACCGAAGCCATATTATTTTTAGATGGGGACCCCTGATACTAGACCAGTCCAAGTACTAGATGAATCTTTATACCCCAAGTCGTCAAATACTCATGTTTTTACTTATCCTATAAATTTAAATAATTTAAATCTTTATATTCTCAATAATTTATATATTTTTATGAAAAATAATTATTGATTTTTCTTAAGAATTACTATTCAAAATAAAGAATATTATAATCATAAGAAACAACTACTTTTTTTATAGCTCTCAAGGTATAGATGATTAGGGTTTATTTTTAATGTAGATAATTTACTGTTTAAGAAAACATTAAAGGAAGGATATCAATATAAAAAAGTAATAAAGTCAAAAGATGGACAAAAAACACTTTTATTAAACTTAAAAGGATGGCCATGGAAAATAAGGGGATAAAAAATATTCTGATTTTCATTAAATTTAAATAAGTGATTATAAAAAAATTAAAAAATTAATATTTAGATAATTTAATCTTACAAATTAATTACCATAACAAATGTTATGGTGAGATTATGAAGTTTTTGATAGTCAATTAAATAAACTAAGTAAGAAACTGAATTGACTGTTTAGTTTATTTGGATTGTTCAATAATCTATGATAATGATAACTATTAACAAATTAAAGAAACCAATTTGTATTTTTTTTTTCTTCAATTTACATATCTTAAAATTTCCATAAATCTTAAAATTAAACACACAAAAGTCGTAATTTTATCTAATTTTATCTGCGCTTGTTGTATATTAATTTACAGCTTTTTTTCTTAATTCATGAGTAACAGCTTTAGTTATAATTTGAATAAAAACAAATATCATTTGAGGTAAACTACAGTCCTACGATAGAATTATTGAATAGTATAATTGTATTGATAAGAAAATATGTAAATATTTTAAGAATATTAAATCAATATGAAATAACTATTAATTTTCAAATTTTACATATATTTAATGATTTTCTTCCATATAAATTCATTAAAAAAATATTTAGTAGAATTTTTAAAATTATTTTCTTAGAAAGTAACTAAAAAGTTATTGGCAAATATTATTTTTTATGTAAAATTTTTTTAATTTAATCACAAAAGACACTATAAACCAATAAATTAAAATCATTTCAATTTTTATAAGATTAAAAAAAACTAATTTTTTATTGTTAATTATAAAACAAAATATATTATAAGAAAAATCAATTGATTAGAAAAAAATTAATATCGATATTTATAAGTCATATACTTAATATAATTTATTATAAACACATTTGATTTGCTCAAAACATGCAACTTCTTAATTATTTAAGTCTACTTTTCGTGTTAATAAGAAGTTTTATAATAATTATTTTATAGGCTTGAAATATTTATGATACACAAGTGTTTAATAATAACAATTTACTAATTGATTTAAAAGATAAATATATAAATTAAAAAAATCTTAATCATTTTATTTTAATAGATCTTAATAAAAATTTATCTGAATTTATAGTGTTCGTTAAATTTATTGAATGAATTATTTTTAATCAATAATTTTTTAAATACAGTAAAATAAAATTCAATTTTATAAGGGGTTCTAATTTTGATAATTATTTTAAATCCTGATGTCTTTCCTGACTACTTAAAACAATTATAAATATTTATATAAGTTAAACTGC
>ARYC01006917.1:0-26216 GCA_000711775.1 Oxytricha trifallax
TAAACAACCCGCCATAGAGCATTAATAAATCCTAGCCAAAGTTGATTATTAATGCAAAGAATGCAATAAAGTTTTCCCTTACAAGTCAACTTATAAAAGACAATTGAGAGATATACACATCGATATGCCAAGGTTATATCTCAAGCATTAAAAGAAAGATGGGAAGTATGTCTGTGAGTTCTGTGAGAAGCCATATTCTCATACAAGAGACCTCAAAGTGCACTTAAAGAAAAAGCACAATTAAAGTTTTATCTTTATTCATGAACCCACAGGGAATAGATTCCTCTAAAAGAGAGATCAAGAAACCCAGTGGAGTCTCTTAGAGTTGAAGTCTAGAAGTAAGTTAAAATGAAGAAAGCAGTCAAGAACTTTCGAGTCACTGAGATCAATAAAATCATGGTTAAAATAGAGGCAATGAAGATTCCAATATTAAAAATTATTGACTTAGATTTTTGCCTAGAAAGCTACCTCACTCTTGAAGATAAAATAGAGAAGAGAGTCATTACTGATGACTAATATGCTATAAGATATATCCTTTCAATTACTTCCTTGCTGATGACAAGTTCCAAATGGAATTTGCTAATGAGTATTATGCTCTTTAAAAGGCAAAGTTAAATGAGAGCAGCCATATCATTTAGCTTGATGCTATTTTACTTGGTAAAGATCATGTAGCCTTCAGGCTTCCTTTACTTGATATGACTTACAGAGAATTCTTATCTGACAATAGATGTCATAGAAAAATTAGCTAGATAGTATAGCAGATAGTTGAGGAGATTGAAGAGCTTCACAAGCTAGGGTATGTTCATAGAGACTTAAAGCCAGAGAATATCATGATGAACTTTCAGCCTCTTAGAGATTATATTATTGACTTCAACAGAGCTCAGAGAGTGGAAGGCTCTGCATAAGGAAATGTATACGGCACTCCTGGATATTTCCCAGAGAGAGAGGATTGGAGAGATGGAGACACTTAATGGGATATCTGGGCTCTAGCAGTAATAATAATAGAGAGCGACATGCCAAGAAACGATTTACTTTAGCTGCAAGGGTGAGAGAGATTGTAAGCAGAGAATCAAACAATATCTCGATAAAAATAAAATAAATGGAGGTCTCAGAGAACTTGCATACTCAACTATTATCAAGCCAAGCTAAGAGAATTAGCAAACAATAGAAACAATCAAACATCAACTTAGAAAGATAAAATTCAGAGAACTGTCACATGACTCTAAGCTTATGTTTGTGTTAAATATTTTAAAAACTCGCTTGTTTTACTTACTTAAAATACTAATATTTAAACATTAAACCCCTACATAAACCCTATTAAAACCCTAATGAAGAATGCACTAATAGTCTACTTTTATCAATCAAAAACTCAATCAAACTACTGAAAGGGTTTTGGGGTTTTCAATGTAAAGATGTCATTTTTAATCACAAAAGACTAGCCTTCGAAAAGATTAGAGGAGATTAATTGTTCTTAGTTTGTTACAATCTATCTTAATTAAGCTGTGATATTATTGGATTCTTTTTATGATGATTTTGATAAATCACTCAATCTACTTTATTATTAATGAATATCTAATGTATCGATTATATTTGCTTGAACTTAGAAGAAAATTTTTAGAAAATCTTAATCACCTACAAATGATTTGTAAATACTTGACTGACTCATAGTTGATAAAATGATTTGCTAGATTTAATTAAAACTGAGAAATATATTTTTTAGATTTAATTATTAAGGAAATTAAGCTATAACTTAGTTAAGATCTCTCATCGATCAATTTCAAGCAATTTGAGGCTTTTGCTTTTGATTGTCAACACACTGGGTATATTTAGCCAAAGCCTTGGTCCCTTCTGAGGCAGCATGCTTTGAGAGTTCACCTGGCAAGAGCAACTTGACAGCACATTGAATATCTTTCGAGCTGATAGTTAGAGTTTTCTTCATCTTTGAGAGACCAGAGGCTTCATTGCATACCTTGTCGAGGATGTCTCTGATAAATGAGTTCATAATTGCCATACTACGTTTAGAGATACCGATTTCTGGATGAATTTGCTTGAGTACTCTGAAGATATAGACTTGCATGTTGTAAAACTTGACCTTCTTCTTTCTGTCTCCATGACCACCAGCAGTAGAAACTAGCTTAACTGATTTTTAGTTTACTGCAGTGTTTTGGGCGTCTGGATTGGCGAAGTCATCAGCTGATGCTGTTTGAGCTGCTGGTTTCTTGGCTGATTTTCCGAGTCTTGGCATTTTACTGTATTATCTTTTTGATTGAAAGTATTAATTAATTATATTTTATTATTTCTTGCTTCTCCTATTTATAGCTATTTCATTTAAACATAAATTTGAATATTCTAATTAATGATTACTAACTAAAACTTGAAATATCTACAGCCCATTAATAATTCGAGATTTAAGAGAATATTTGTACTAATCCTTGGATAAAAAAAGCTTTCTATTCCGTACTATTGAATTGATTAATTTACTATGATTATTGTAATATTCCTTGTGTGATTTGCCTTATAAAAGATTTTAAAATAAAGTGAAAGAGAAAATTAAAAATAACATTTATTACTAAAACCATTTTAAGTGAGAGTCTTTAATCATAATTTACTTATTTGTTTTTTAATCGTCTGATAAGATGCTTTCGAGTTATCTGGTGTCTCTCGAGGATCATTGGTCTTAATCTCTTTGGCAATTTTGATTTTTACTTCCTCATCGTAGTATTTTTAGTGCTTTGTGGAGTTTTATTGCATATGATACGTTTGAGGTGTGATGCAAAAGTGTAGGGTACGAAAGGGTTCTCATCAAACAGCTTGATTGCGAAGCTTTTAGAGCGATTCAGGATTCATCGAATAATGTTCTAAACTATCTCCTCCACCCATCCCATTCTCTGTACTGATCCCCACAATCTACTCTTTCTATTGCAAGTCTTCTTTATCTTCTGTAATCTATGTCTTAAAGAGAGCAAGCTTAGTTCTAGAACATCTAAGTACAACCCAGAATTAAGCAGCATTTACTATTTTTCTTTCTTCAACAGGGACCTACGCTTATTATTGTGAATTTTAATTTTCTGAAGTTTTGTTAAAAACCAGCGCAGTTCCTCTTGTAAATTTCCAACTCGTACTATCTCACAACCATTTAATGTAGCATATTACTTATCATTGACATGTCACTTCCTAGACTGTCATTACCTCTCATTCTTAAGATAAACTACAAATACTATTGTACAACCCCTACAAAGTAATTATTATTGAAAAACTTTATTGTACCATGTTCTTATAATCTGCATCATACATTTAAATCCGAAGGACACCAGGCTTTTCACTCTTTGTCAGGTCCCTTGAGATGCTTAAAATGACTTTCCTCTGATTTCTAGAAGATTTTCACACGCACTAATTTGAATCTACTTAAGCCGATTCCACTACGCTTATAAGGAATTCCACTCATTTTTAGAAGTTTTATTTTTTGGCACCCTGGCCACATATTGTGATTCCTAAGGCATCCTAGAACCACTCTCTGGCCAAAAGGCTAGGTTGAACTAACCTATACTTTGAAATATTTCTTGAATGTCGTTTGTTGTTTTCTATGATTAAGGACTTAAAGTTTCATCTTCTAAAATCATCTCATTTTCTTTTTAAGTTGAATTGCTAAAACCAAGTCTTGTAGTTAAATTAGCAATCGTCTGATCTTCGTTGGTGTTCTCTTAAGCTTCTATATTAGTGTTCTTACTAGTCATTCACGGGAAGAGCTCCCTCAACATTGCCTTAAGTTCGATTTGCTCCAATAGATAATGTTCATGTTTGTGCGTGTTTTCTGAGCCAAGGATGGCTTCAACTGATTCGTAGATCTATTCTGGTAACTTGCAATAGCTGAATAAGATTTCGAGAAGACTCTTTAAGCGTTAATGGAAGACGGAGGCTGGTAGTGGGTAAATAGCATGTGAATCTGATGCCAGTAGCGGAAGCAGTATAGAGGGTGATAACTTAACTGAAGAGGAGGACCGTCTTTTTTTTAACGATGACATCCTGTGGTCTTCAAGCAGCATCTTTAATTGAAATGGAAGGAGAAATAAAATTTAATTTAACTTAGATATATTTAATACATGGAATTTTTAATAGATTAATCAAGTTGCTTTTTATTTTTATACTACCCCCCTGTAGTAGTAGTAGTATAGTGATTTATTAAAAAGCAACTTACTAAGAATTATAATAATTATGAGAATTAATAATAATTAAATTTTAATTTAGTCAATCTCCTATTCTAACAGCTATTTTTCTTTTACTTGATATAGCTAAACCAACTGGAATTTGCTGTTAATAGGAGATTATATATGATGCTGTCCATTAAAGTTCTTGAATAAAGTTTGTGTTTAGAGTTGATGGATTAATCTTTTACAAGGCTTGTGTGAGTCTGCTTTGCGTGGAGTTAGAATAAGTTTGTCTAGAAAAAGTTGCAGTAATAGAGGATTATGTGAATTGATCATTTGCATCAAATATTCTTACATAGATCCTAGTTTAATAAATGAAAATAAGTTGATGGAGGAGGCGTAAAGGTAGCAGAATTAAAGATTGAAATTGGAGTCATTGCAACTGACTTTCCATCTGTATCTAAAACGTAAGATTGATATCTTGAAGGTTGTTAAGCAACTATCCAACCAGAAGCAACACAAGTTGTTGGTGTGACGAATCCACTTCCTGAAGTAGGATTACATGATAATGATCCATCTGGAGGTGGATTTTGAAGTTTGAATACAGTTGTCCTGGTATTCAGTAGTTGAGTTTAGTTTTTATAGTACAAATTCACTTTAAGTTGATAGTTTGTATTAACTGAGAGACAGGAACTTTTGAAAACATATTGTTTTCTATCAAATGAGTTATATAAACAGTCGTTATTGATTGAAGGTGTCATCGACCATTTTAAGTCTAGCTAATCTTCGATCTTTTAAGTTACGACAAATTCATAAGCAATAACAGAACTTTAAACTAAGTTCTTCGAAAGTTATTTTAACTCTCCTTCTGGTTTTAGATTGATCCAAGTAACTTAAATACTCTCTGAGGTTTGCCTTGTTCCATCACCTTATATAAAGTTTGTATTTCCAATTAAACTAATAACTGTTGGTCTCCAAAGAGCAATTCCAGATTTTATTACTTTATCATAATTAAGTTTCAAAGGTTGTCCAACTGGATTAGATCTACAAATTTTTTCTATTTATGATGGACAAATCCAAGTTAAAGTATATTGCCTATCGACAACAGCCTTATTTAAGTTTGATAATTTTGCGTCAAAATCTATTTATACAGTATCCCCGATTGTAGCGATGTCGTAATTTGTTTTTAGAGAAATAACTAGTTTTGCCACATAACGGCAAGCATAAATTAAATGATACTCTAATATGTCATTTCTGTTATTTGGATTTCTCCATACTCCTTTGATCCTTAAGTAAAAGTAATCATTTGAAGGAATATCACTTTAAGTTGTTGTACGTATAGTAACAGTTCTAGCTTAGCGTTATGATCGGAAGATGTCATTGTTACACCTGGAATATCCAAGCTAAAAGTAAGTGATGATGCATCAAATACGTAGTCGAAGCATTCACTATAGTCATAGGTAAATACAGCATTCTCTACAGTTCTTGTTGATTTCAAGTCGATTTAGATGAATGAAAGTTTAGTACTTGAATCATAAATATTTGCACATCTTTTTGCACTTAATCTCACATTTGCCTTCATTTAATTCTACCAATTATTTTTGTCAACTTTTTTAAGTGAGAAATCGTATCTTCCTGGTCTGTCTGTAACTTAATCAAAATCAAAATTCAAATCTTAAGAATTTGCTTATGGGTTAAAATATGTTGGGAAGAGTCTTGTGTTTTTTAGTTCTAAGTGTCTGTTGCTTGAATTTACCAAATATGATAGAAGAGTAAATTTGAATTATCTCTGGAATAAAAATTTCTGAATGCAGAGAATCTTGGTGTTATTACATATCTTGAATTTTAAGTTTTATAGTGTGCTATGTAAAGTGTTTGAAGAGCTTATCTGAAGCAAGTATAATAAAAAGAAACTGAGATCAATATATAATATTTTTATAGTTTCTTTTGTTGATTTAAAGTAGCCTTCAGGACAGATGAGTAAATCAGTATTTTATTGCCAGGTTACACTTTTAAAAGTTACTTTTTAATTAAGATTTGCATCTGAATAATCTAATTCTAGAAGCTAGCCTCCATATTAAGCATAACCTAATATCATGTATGAATAAAAATTTGCTCTTTCCAAAGTGATATTAAGTCTCATAAATCTTTAAAGTCTTATTTGATTATAATTTCTGGTATAATCCCAGAATCTTATCTCGAGATTTACTTACTCCATTTCTAAGGGTTTCGGGATTGATGTTTATAAATAACTTGTAGCCTTATTAGGGAAGAGATCTTGTTGTTATATTAGTTATATCAGTATAGTAGATATAGTCTAAAGTTTTATAGTAAATTTACCCTTCTATTTCATTTCGAGTAGAATCTAAAGAACAAGTGATATTAATCCAATCCTGTAAGCTGTTTTAGTAGTCTAAATAATCTAATTTTATTGATGATTTTTGTTGATAAAATGGATAGCATTTCAATTGATTGGATTCCTATTAAATTGTTAAGTACAGTTACTAATTTCTAGAAGTGTCTTGCATTGTTAGAAAAAAAGCCCCACCAGTGAGAGTAGCTGTTAATCTTACCCAAAACTCAACTGTGAATTAAGAAAGATTATTATTAAGAGTAAAGGTTGTTGAGAGGTAACTCGTATCAGAAGCCATAAAAGCCTTTTCTCTGTTATCTTTACAAGTGTATCCATCAAAATTTGTGGTTCCAGTTAAAGATCCTGATGCGTAAGTATTTGTTCCTATAATTCCATAATAATTTGCTAATTCCTTTGTACCTGCTGAGGCAACAATTGTTCTTCCAATATCGTTTTGAACAATATTTTGAAAGACGAAGTCTTAGTTTTAACCACCTTATGTGAACCAAAAATACAGTAATGCATTAGAGTCTTTTTCAATTGAATAAGAGAAAGTATGAGGGCCGGTTTAAGGAGGTAGCTTAGTCTTATAAAATTTAACGCCCATAATTAACCCATTAAAATATTGATCAATTGTCACTTATCGAGATATTGCAGTTTAAGAAGATTAGTATGTGACAGTAATTGTGCCTTCTTATGAGTTCTAATCGTCAAATAGAGTAGCTTACAGCAATGCGTTTGTAGAAACTATTTAAATAAACACCCATCTGTTATGTGGAAACTTCATCACTCCATATTTATTACTTTCCCTACCTTCTAATCTCATGTTATTGCCTTATTTTGAAAAATAATAAAACCTTTGCAGGATATTTGAGTAATTTATAGATCATTATCATTAAATTAATATTGTTATCAGTTAAAGTAAATGATGCCTTTGTGACACCAACATGATTAAAAAGTACTTCTGTTTGATCAGTAAAAGTATTAAATTTTACAGAACCATCTCTTTTAACCCACATCTATACGCTGGTATTGAAGTTTGAGTTTGTAATTTAGCTTGTAATAAACGTTTACTATGGCAAGCTCATTGACTTGTTAAACTTCAGAATTTAAGTGAATCCAGAGGTGGGTGGGTCATAGCAGTCAAAAGATCCTAAAAAGTCTACTTCATTAGAAATGACTCCATTATTTCGGGGGGGGGTCTAAGTCGGTGGCAGAAATTTTTTGAAATCCTAAGTCGGTGGCAAAATTTTTTCAAAATCCTAAGTCGGTGGCAGACATAAAAAATTTTTTTTTTTCAAAATCCTATGTCGGTGGCAAAAAATAAAATATGATTATTTTACCAAAAACTCATAAATTGATGCTTAATATAAAATAAAGTTTTCAATCAAAGAATTGTTAATTAATTACTAACTAGTTAAATATCTCAGATAAAGATTCATTTGCCTTTTATTAATTGATTTTTATATGTCTTCTCCATAATGCTTCCATTAGAAAATCATGCAAATTTTCATCACTTACCGTACTATAAATATTTTTAATATATCTTTTGAGTTAAAACCATAAGCTTTCAATTTAATTAGTTCCTCTAAAAATTTTAGGTCTTACATTTGCATTGCTATTCTCACTATCATCTTGCATTTCAACATCTTAAAATTTATTTTCTTCATTTTCATCATCTTCATCATCATCTTCATCATCATCGTCATCATCATCGTCATCATCATCTTCATCATCATCGTCATCATTATCTTCTTCTTATTATTCATTAAATAAATTTTATTTTAGTTCTTCATGAACATATCTTTTATTGTATAATCCTGCTTATGAAAACTGCATATTTTAATATGAACTAAATCCATCATGATGTATAGTAGATCCTACTTAAGAATATTAGTGTATTAGTGCCCATAAAGTATCTCTAGTTCTGTCTTTAACAATGAAAACTTTTGCTTCTTAGAATTTCTTTCTATCATACCGAATACCCAAATTTGCCTTTCAACTCTCATATTTCCTACATAATTTCTAATTTAGCCTTCATCATGCAAGAATTTTCCATGAGTAAATAAACTTTCATCTACTTCAATATCACCATTAAGTATTTCATTTTCATCTTAGATGTGAAAAATCTCCATATACTTAGCTATCTTTTTTCTAACATCTTAGAATATATTCTTGATTAATTTCTGATTTAATTTGTAATTGCACATATTTAAATTGTACTTTGTTTGGGAAGAACTGTATCCCTTTGCAAAATAGTGAAACACCAATAAATACCATGCTGATATTGGTTGTTGATGCTTGCGAAACATAAATAGTGATTAAATTGATTTTTTCCTCCTGCATGGTCGTTTACATTAGTATTCAACTTCATCTGGTGCATCTTTTCTTTTGGTTAACATCATATACTATCTGCATACTTAACATTTTACGTCATTTTCGAAAATTCCAGTTTCTTATAGATCTGCTATTACTTTTTATATATCTTTGATAAAACTCATTACATCCATTATTAATTAAGATGTTTTTACAATATCTGAATGTCTTTTTTGCCTTTACATTTCTATATCTATTATATTATAATAATAATATAAATTTTAAAATAAATTTTTAGATACAACAATTTAAATATTTATTTTTTTTATTGAAAACTTTTTTTTATATTAAGCATAAATTAATGAGTTTTTGGTAAAATAATCATATTTTATTTTTTGCCACCGACATAGGATTTTGAAAAAAAAATTTTTTTTTATGTCTGCCACCGACATAGGATTTTGAATAAATTTTGCCACCGACTTAGGATTTCAAAAAATTTCTGCCACCGACTTAGACCCCCCCCATTATTTCGAATAATTTCAAAATTTACTCAGTCTCCTTCATTTCTTAAGTTATCAATATCATCGAGTAATATCTACATCTTTTGATCTCTTCTTGGAATAATATATGAATGTTATATCTTTTAAGATATTTCGTCTGTCAATGAACCGGAGAATAATTTGATATTTCTAATATTTTCAATAAACCCTGCGTTTTTACGATCCTTATCAATTCCAACAACTATTGAGTCAAAAGATAGCGAAGTTTTTCCATAGGGGAAGAATTGTGAAGTTGTGTCTTGGTTTGCCAATGTAAAAGTCAATTATCTTAACTGAAAACTTGATGTATCTGACTTTGCTCTTATCAAGATTAAAATAATTTTATAGCACTATCATTATGTTATTGAAAATTCAATAAGCTTTAAATACATAGTATGAAACAAAAATGCTTAATTCAATCATTTTAATTTGATAAATTATATGAATTAATTTATTAAAACTCAATAAAACTAACTAATCAAGATGATATACCAATTATTGTACTTGAGATTTCCATCAACATTAAAAACTCCAGCCTTGTCCCCTGTAGTTCTGAGTTCTTTATTTCGATTTAATGTAATTGAAAAACAATCTGGCTAGCAAATAAATATATCAAAATCTCTCTTTAAGTCCCAAGGAAATTAACTTAACCGAAACCATATTGAAAAAGTGTAGCTATAAAAATCTATTATAGAATAGTTCATTAACTATAAACTATATTTATATGCAACTTTTCAAATTAAAATACTAATTAGTTTATTATAGTTAAATCAGATACTGTGTTTTATGCGTAAATTCCTTAAGCTCCATTAAACTTAATGTACTAATTATAAGGCATTTTTACTCCATCATAGACTTTCCAATCAGCCATCTATGAAGAGATTTGATTGCAAATCGAACTTATTGTTATTGATTATAAATAAAAGATAATCTTAAATTATGCTAAGAAATACAAATTATTTGCTTCAATTGTATGCTATTATAAATATAACTACTAAATTAAAAAAAACAATACTTTGAAACTAAAATAAGTAAGCTTTCAATAAATTAATATTTATAATTGAATTTGTCAATAATATAAAAAGGATTATAGTCGCTTCTCAATTCTTCATTCTATTTTAAAAAGGTAGATTTTTCATATTTATTTAAAATTTAATAAAGTTTATTTGTATTAAACAGCATACAAATCATAAGATTGCTTATTCATTAAAACTGTCACAAATATGAAAACTAAATAATTATGATAAAGATGTAAGAATCAGTAAGTTTGTTTTTAAGTTAATAATACTATTAGATTAATAAATATTTTTATTGTATAATAATTGATTGAATATAAATCTATTAAATACTATTTTTATCTCTTTAGAGTTATCTGTTAATTATCTCATTAAATAAGTAATTTTAGCTAAATATTAATAATTTAAATTTCAAATTACTATCTTCCGAAAATATGAGATTCAAGATTAAGAGATAAGAACGCAGTAAACATACTGACATTTAAAACTTATTTTATATTTCAAAGAATTATGAATTTAAAAAAAATTATTGTTTTTATTTACATAGTTAATATTTTGATTGTCTCATCTGTTGGCTGGTCAAATTCAGGAGAACTCTTCAGTGTTAGCGATGATTTACAGGTTATTAAATGGGATGTAATGGAGAATTCGACTCAACCATAATGACAGTTGATGTACCAGTCGTAGATATGGATTGGCTACCTTCAGGTAAAGGAGCTAACGAAGTTGCTGCATTCGCATGCTCAGATGGAAGTTTCAAATTATTTTCTAAGGCAGAGCGTATCGAAAAAAATGTTTCAGAAGCTCACGCTAGCGCCATTATTTCAGTAAAATGGAGCTATGATGGAGCTGCACTTGCAACCGCAGGAGAAGATGGGTAATTAAGATTTGGTCAAGAGGAGGCATGTTAAGATCAGCAGTTGTTCAGGGAACCAAACCTATTTATGGTATTGTCTGGAGCAGAGAAAACGACTCATTACTCTATGCTTGCGACAAAAATTTAACAATTGTTCCAACCTTGCAAGTAAGCAAATAGTTACAATGGAAAGCTCACGATGGAGTGGTACTCGGAGTTGACTGGAACCCAGGCAATAATATAATTATTTCTTGTGGAGAAGATTGTAAATACAGAGTCTGGGATTAATATGGAAGATAATTGTATTGCTCCTCAGCTTACGACCATGTAATCACTAGCATTAAATGGGCTCCAAATGGTGATTATTTTGCAGTAGGTAGTTTTGAAAGGCTTAGACTGTGCTATAAATCAGGATAGTCATATTCATTCCACAAACCAACAGCTGGTTCAATTCTAAAACTCTCATGGAGTCATGATGGTACTGTTGTATCTGGAGCAGGAGGCAATGGATCTGTTGTGTTCGGTTACATCGTAGATAGGAAACTGTCATGGGCTCATATTGAAGCTACTTTAGATGAAGACAATAAAATTTAGGTTAATGACTACCTCCATAAAATGAATGAAGATCTTGACTTCAGAGAAAGAGTTGTCAATATGAGGTATGAAACATAACCACATGGTGGCTTGTACAACTACTCAATGCTATGTTTACAATGTAATCAATTGGTCTTCTCCATTCGTATTTGATGTAAAAATAGCGTATATCTCATTATTTAAGGTGCAAAATATTTCGCTTTGATCGATGCTAGTTAGAACTTCATAATTTACAACTACGAAGGCAAATTAATCTCCACTCCTAAATTCCAAGGTCTCAGAGTTGAATTCTTAAATTCAAGGCATTTATCACTAAGTTCAGATGTTCTTGCAATGGTAGATCCCACTAATCCAAAGATTGTTAGAGTTTTTGACATTATTAGTGGAAAGCCATCAAACGTTACAATTGAACACTCAACTGAAATTGTAGAGATGGAAGTCAATCAAGTTGAAATGTCAAGTGAGAGAAAGATGGCATTCATTGATAGTAATAGAGATATGTTCTTGACCATGTTACACAAACCAGAAATAATCAAGATCTCAAGTATTGTAGACAGCTTCTAATGGAACGATGGAAACGATTTTCTTGCATGTATCGCAGATGGAAAACTATTTACATGGTTCTATCCAAATGCAGTTTATGTTGACAGAGATTTAATGACAAAGGCTATGGCAGTAAAGGATGCTTCAGATGTTGGAAAAAATTAGCCCAAATGCTTACTTTTAATGGCAATCTAAGTACAGTCAGAAGATTAGATGGTTCTCTTGCAACCCTCTCAATTTCTCCATACCCTAAAATCCTTGTACGAGTATGTTGATAAAGCTTATTTTGAAAAGGCTATAATACTATACAGATTTGTGAAAGAAGGTACTCTTTGGGCTTGTCTTGCAGCTTTGAGCATCTACTGCAGAGAATTGAATACAGTTGAAATTTCTCTTGCAGCTATTGATGAAGCAGACAAAGTACAATTCATCAACTACATTAAAGATCTGCCATCAGAGCCAAGTAGAAACGCAGCTCTTGCTCTCTACTGCAAAAAGATTAATGAAGCAGAGTAAATCCTACTTCAAGCAAGACTTTTTTACCGGGCCATCAAGATGAATATTAAGTTGTTCAGATGGGAGAGAGCACTTGATATTGCTGTGTAGCACTAAACTCATGTTGACACCGTTGTAGCCTACAGATAGAAATTCCTTACACAATATTCAAAAGAAGAAGACATTGAAAAATTCAAGCAATTCGCTGGCATGTAGAGTGAATGGGAAACTATTAAACAGAAGATTAGAGCTGATAAGGAGAGAGAGGCTTCTGCTAACTCATGAGCAATTTATATATAAATGTGCGTTTTATACAGTATTAAGTTTTTATATTTTCATGATTTAATTTTCATTCATTAAATGTGAACTTAAATGCTACTATATAGATAAGGAAAATTTTAATTAAAAAATAATAAATATTCTTGTTCGTCCTAATTGAAGAGATTTATAAATAAAGAATTTAAATATAAAAATAATGATGAGCTTCAAAATGAAATAAAAAAACAACTGTCAATTTTGACAGAAATCTATTGATTCATTTTAATAAATTGCGTAATAAACTCTTAGTCATTATTAAAAAATAATGAATATTTTGAATATTTCTAACATATTTAATTTTAATTATTCAATAATTTAGATTAATTTAATAAAATTTCCGATTTATGTACAATTTTATAAATCATAACCATAAAATACAAGCTAATTTTAAAAAACACTTAATTTTAACAAATTGTAATAAATTTTTTTAAAAAATTTTTTTAAATATATTTTTTATTTTGATGGTGGATATATTATGATCTCCATATTTCATGCCTCATGTGTTTAATTATTTAATAAATTCAATTTAAGATTTGAAATATTTTTTACAAATATTATTTAGCTTACTTTTTCTATATATTTTACTGTAAGCTCTTTATATTATACAATAATATCTTTCATTTTATAAAAATTAGTCCCTATATTTATTAAGAATTAATTTTCTAATTTTGCTTATTTATTAATAATAAACTTCATCAATAAATATCTAAAAGTACATTCACCTTAAATTTCTTTTATTCATTTATAACCGTTATTATATAGAAAAAAATGAAAAAAAAACCTAAATAAATATAGTGAATTAATGTTACATTAACTTAAAAAATCATGATTAAATCCATAAGCATTTATGGAGGTAGGAAAAAATTACACAAAAACAAGATACCTTTTCTGTCCATTGCCCCCCCCCATTTTAATAATGATAGACTCATTTATTATTCCACTTTTATAATTTATATTAAAATAATTATTACTTTAAGTATTTAACTGTGATTACGCTTCTAATAAAATGTTATCATCAAATAAAAAACTGAGCATGAATTAAACTTTGCTTGATGCATCCCAAAAATTGAATAAAGATAGGTTTTTAAGTAAATCTGTAAAAAATAATTAGATTAATTAAAATATTAATATAAAGTATTTTTTCTATATTTTTTAGGTTCATTGATGACCTAGACGTATTATCAGCTCACATAAACTCAAATAAGCTCAAATAATGGGGATTTTATAATATAATAAAATTTATAATTTAAGAAATTATAACAATTGCTTGTTAATTTTGGGGAAATTAATAAATTTATGTAAGTCGGAGCATAAGATGTATTAATTTTTTGAAAGATAATGTTAATGATAAAGAATTGAGTTATTTTATTAATAAATTTTATTTCAATAAATTTGCCTATTATTGATAGATATAATTACAATATAATTAAATTTCGGCTCATAATTACAAAATATTATTAAAGTAAGATTAACTTAAGGTCTTTTTAGAATAAAAAAATAAAATTTTGATATCTTATATTTAACTATTAATTAATTTGATGATTATTATTATTGAAATATATTTCTTAAATGAATTATATTAAGAATAAGATATTTTTAACCCTAAATCCTACAATCTTTATTAAATAAATTTAATCTTGAATAAATATAATTTTTATCTTGAGTAGCTTGAGAGTAATGACAATGACATTGAGATGCAAGATGAGTCAGTTTCCTTGCCTTTCTCGAATAATGAAAACCTTGCTAATGTCTAGGTATCTGAGTCAAAAATGAATTAAATTTCTGATGTCTCAAAATAACAAAGCGAAATAAGAAACATATTAATTATTTATATATGAATATTATTTTTGCGACCTGGCAACTGAAAATACAAAAGATAATGATAGTGTCGTTGATTCGGCATCTCAACAGAGCTCAATCTTTGGAAGCTAAATACGTATTTATAATCATAATTATAAGAATTTATATCAATTAAGCAGGAATTTCCCCAAGTTTTTGGCCTCTCCTGTATTTTCTAGAACAGGAGCGAACACTCAAAGTACATAATTGTTTTTTTTTTAAATTTAGAGTGAAAATTTGTTTGTTATGATAATATTTACCCTCCCCCCATTTAATTGTACATCACAGACCCCAGAGAAACGCTTGAGAACCATTTAATTCCTCGAAAAGCCTCTGCAATTCAGATCTCCTCTAATTTAGCCACAAACTAAAGCTCATTCTACCCCAGAGCAAAAATAACAATTAGAAATTTTCCTAGAAATAGTGAATATTTAGAGAGGCATTTAATGATACTATAATATACATTTTCTTTGTGGTTTATTTTTAAATTAGTAATTAAGCAAAAAAACTAGCCTCGTATATCAATTTCAGACCTGGATGGTCTCTTTAAAATAATTTTTAATGGTATTATGTAAAGTATTCTAAATCTTTAATTATGTTTAAAATAAAGAGTCTCTGTCCAAGAAATATTAACTTTGACTAAGTCCAATAGCCTGTTTTTCCCTAACAACTAAATCCCTTTGAATCATCAAATATATTCAATTAGATCTCTTAAGATAACGATAAGGATAACTGTGATTACTCCAATATCTCCAATTTTTCTATATATTTTATTAACTAATTCTAATAACTATGAATTAAATGATAAAAGCCTTTATTTTTCATGCTAGAGTCAAAATTCCAACCCTTGCAATATTTATGAATCATTTTTTAATTTATTTCAATAATTGCGGAAAAATCAATATCTAAGAAGACTAAGGTATAACGAGGTGCTTGAATTCTACTATTGAAGCATCAGGGGTAAACGCTTAATCATTTGGCTTTGGACAAAATTAAAATTAAATTTTCTAAGGCCAATCCAGAGTTTGTAACTAAAATAACTAAATTTTCAAAAATCTTCCTCTATTCATGACCTAGAACTTTTTCAATTTTTTACCACATCTATGATTGAATCCAATTTAATTTTTCATAAACTTCTAAGGAGAGTTGTAAGTAAATCCACTCTTACTTGCTCCATAATTCAACAGTGACTCTTTTCAGGCAGTAGCAGGAAACCGTGGTTCTAACTGGAAGTATGAAGTGATTCACGTCAAGCCTAAAATTAATATTGCAAACAAAATATAAAATTTAACATTAATTATTTCCTAAATTTATGAATTAATAATAAGGAAAATAAGTTGAGTGCCCCGCTGCTCATGCTCCCTAACCAAAATATAATTAAAATAACTCATAATATTCTAAAAATTATCATAATATTCAATCAATTTTAAACTATTTTACTTATAAAAATTATCTGAAATAGTTATTAAACTTTAATTTATATACAAAAACTTAATCAAGCAACTTAGTTTTAAAATAGTACCTATAATAATGAATAGACCTTACCTATAATTATTTATATTTATTATATTTTAATATAATTGATGAATATGCCATTCAAATATTTAATATCTTAAGTGATAAAATTCACACAGTAACAAAAATTTAAAACAATTTTTCTATTAATCTGCCGATCGATTTGACTATATATATTTATTTAATATGCATCAATAAATTATGACGCCAACAAAGATTGATTAAAAATAAAATTGGAGCTTAAAAATGAGATTTTCTGGCTCGGATTTAACCAATTTTATGGCTATCATATTTTAGAATAAAAATATAAAATCTTTCATTATATGTTTTAATATATTTAATATAACTTAAAATACATATCACATCGGTAGAATATTTTATAATGAACAAATTAAATGCCTTTAACCTGTAAATAAGAGTAAATCGCATCTATTAATTAACAAAGAGTAAGATATATTAACAATTATAAAAAAAAGGAAAAATTAGGGTAAATTTGGATTTATATATTTTTAATTTTTGATATTTTAGAATTATAAATATTTTTTAGAAGTAATCTCCAAAAAAGATATATTATCTTATTTTATTTTAATCACCTTTAGAAAAGAATAAAATATGTATCTTATAATAAAGAAGAGAGTAATAATTATTTAAATTATAATCATTTTGATATTTGGGGGAAAGGTTTCCTGCACTAGAATATTTTTTTTTATTAAATTAAACTTTATGGCAACTATCAACTAACTTCCTGACTAATTTGATTGTTCTAGTTATACATATTTGACCATTAAATTAATTAATATATCTATTAGCATGGATAAAAGCATCAACCAATTACTATATAATTTCTTCTCTCTGTACTCAATAATTCCAAGTATTATAACTAATAGTTATTGAAATTCTGATTCAATTAATCTTCCTTTTTTAATGTTAGACAATGTGTAACACTATACTTTCTTGAACTACTGATAAAAATATCCTCTTAATATTTAATATTAAATAAATTTTTAATTTATGTAAAATTTATTAAATTTTACAAATAAAAAAAAGTGAAGGAAAATTCCTCCAGTGCCAGGAAACCTTCCCCTACTTATTTTCTTAAAGATTTAATTTTTAAATAAAAAAATGGTTATGAGTAATTAGCCCCGCATTTTGTGAATAAAAATTTTCAGAAAAATAGGTAACACCCTATGCTTCCTTTAATTATATCGACTTGATCTATATTTAAATAAAAGATTCACATTAATTTTAAATTAAAAAAATCCAATTAAGTAATTGTAATAATTCTCTTTATTTAAGCAATAATATTTTCAACAAATGATTCCGAAAAATATTTGTTTTTTATTAGCTAAAGTTGAAATATCATAAACATTCAGTTAATATGATTAGTAATTTATTTGTATTAGAAATTTAAAATTAATGACCATTTTATGGTTATAAAAAATTTCATATCTACCATAAAAAATTAATTTTTTAATTTATTTTAAATATTTTTAATAAAAGCAAAAATAATATCCACTCATTTTGCAGTAAATAATTACTACTTTTTTCTCTTTAATTAATTTCTTTATATATATATATTTTTTAATCTATAAGGAGACACGAGTTTTAAATATAATATTTAGAAGTTTGGTCTTTTAACATTAATTATATAATTTGGACATGTACCCTTTGAAATTATAAGACTTGCATCTTTTTATTAAGTATTTATTTTTTAACAAGTTTTCTCGAGGATATTAAATCAGAATTAATGTAACAAAATTGACTTTATGGTAGCTCAATAAATCTTCTCTTTATTAACGAGAGACTGATTATACTTTTCAAAGAAATTTAAAAAAATTTATAAGTAAGATATTAGTAGGATTATTGTCTGATTTGATCAGCAGCTCTCACTAATTTTAATTTATATTAATTCTTCACTAAAATCTATTTTTACTTTCACTTTAATGGTAGTACTTACATTCTATGGAATAAACTTTCAATGAAAACTTTATAAGTCATTCATTAAAATATTATAAGCCACGAATTTTTATTGAGAAAAATAAAAAACTAATATTATGACTATATAATTTTACATTATGTATTTCACTTTAATATTAAGGTGATTTTAATATAACTTTGAATTGTGAAAATAATCATAAATTCAGAGAATATAAAATCATTCATAAATATGTAGATATTTAATTATTAATAATTGAAAAGTTCAGAATTAGTTTATTTCGCAATTTCCTATAAATTTAGCTATATTGCAATCAATAAAACTAAACTAAACAAAATAATAAAATTATATGGTATTAAATTTATTGATGAAAAACTACTCAAAAATTTCAACTTTTTTATATAGAAGTATTTTTATTAATATTATAAAGTATTTTAGTAATCAAATTTTAAGTAATATTAAATTAAAATGGCTTAATTCAAATAATCCTAGTAATAATCTTCTTCATCTTCACTTACCACTTATAATTCAAATTTAAATTGTGACACAATGCCAATCTCTTAAAATCAAAGAAATCTTAATCGATAGGTAAAAGAAAAACCATAATTTTCATTGTTTAAGAAAAAAATGACACTAAGAATTTAATAGAAGAATTATAATGAGAACGGAGAGGCTTTTGAAAATGCTTTAAAATCCCCTATATAAAATCAAAATTAAGTCGAAAATTTCAACATTATTAATGATAAATAAAAGGCAGATCAAGTCTCTTGTTCTAGTGAATCCTTCAATCGAATTGCAGTAAGATTGAGCAAGAACTAAATGAAAAATGTATAGGAATATCAAAATTTAAAGTAAATCCCATTAGGATATTAATCAGTGAATAGTAATCATTAGTTTTAGCAGTTGAATAGTGAATGCCAACCAGGACGAAAAACTAAACCCAGAACTTTTTAAATAGAAGAAAAAGCAAATTTTAAGAAAGTTAAAAGGACATAGCTAAAAAGAATCTTTGAGAATAGTAACTAGAGTCCATCATAATCTGTCTCTAATAAAGTATTTTAATACCAAATTTAAATAATTTATATATTTGATTTCAAGCAAGCCAAAGGTCAAATAATAATAATAATAATATGAAATAGAATCAAAAAATGTAATTGCAAATGATCTACCCAATAAATTTCAAAGATGCAGTTGGTGAAAAATCTTTCAAGCCTCATAGACCCTCTTTAGGAAATGGGCAATCACCTCAAGCAAGTTCGAATTCCAGCAAGTATTGCTTCTCAAATAGATCAAGCAATTTATAAAATAAATAATAACTTCCAGAGCCAATCAGCCATAAACCCTTCAACAATTAAGACATCGTATAAATATCTGAACTTAAAAGATCAACTGATTTCAAATACTAGCTAACTAATAAAGTGAAGTTTTATATTTTTAAATTTAGCCAATTAAGAGGTCTTACAACTTAATAAATAATTACCAGCTGCATAAAAAACCTAGGTAAAATCAAATTTCTCCTGCATAAAGGCTGCAAATTCAAAGATAGTCCCCTTAGAGATTGCATTCTGGCATTCCACAAGTGAGTCTCACAATCGCTGATGAAAGATTGCATAGTCATGAAGTTTTAAATAAATGCCCATAGAAACACCGAAATTCAATAAGTACTATACTCTACTCGGGAAATAAAATATAGTTAAAGTTGCCACTAAAAATACTATAGCAAATAATCTCAAGAAGATTGATTAAATAGATAAATTATTCACATTTTAATTTAATATTGTTAGATCGACTAAAAATTAGGTAACTAGAGTTAATTTCAATATGTAAGAAGCAAATCACTAATTAAGAATCAAGGCCTTACTAGTTCATTAATAGGATCAAATCAATAAATTGAAGAAGATCAAGTTTATTACTTTTAACATTTAAATGACGCAGGATTGAATATATCTCAAAATAATATTGCTATATAGAAAAGAAATTAAGAGAGAATTTTATTAATAATTAAACTTTTAGTCAAGAGAAGCAAGTATTTAAGAAACAAAGAATTAAAATATGTTTATAACTTTTCGAAACAAAAGTATATAATATATTCGAGACTTAAGTTTAGTGGGAATTTATTAACTTTATTAACTTTAAATCACTGCATTAATTAATTTTATGATATTACTCTATTATTAACTGCTAAATTTTTATAAATAGAAACCTTAAATTAAGAAGATAAAATTTTATAACTTGATAATCTAGACTTTTTTTGCAAAATATAAAATATATTATAATCATTTTTAATTTTTGTTAATTTTCATAGACTAAACTGGAAAAATAAAGAAGCATAATCATTTATTTGTTTAGTTGTTCCGACCGAGACCCGTACCCCCCCCGTACCACTCTTCTAAAAAATACCCCCTTCACACCCGTACCCCCCATAAAATCCCCCATTTCATATGAAATTTTTTATCCGTGCAGACTGAATCGATTTCCTTCATGACATCTCGTCATCATATATAGACAATTTTTTATATAAAATATCATAAATTTTTGAAAATTTATTCTTTGCTTAATAATAACCCATAATAGCATATTAATTTCATTTTTTTAATTTTTCAACTCTCGCCATTATTTTTTGAGTACATACTCTCAGAGAAAATTATTTATTTTGTGAGTAACACATTGATAAACATAATTTTATTTTACAATGATAATTATTTATAAAGTTCTTGCTATAATTCTTACCATCTTTGGGTAATGGCCCCCTGCAATGACCTCTAAAAGTTTTTTCTATATTTTTCTTAAATGTTCTATAAATCATTAAAACATCAAAAGTTACTTGTCATAAGTCATTAATAAACTCCAATATGACTTATAAAAGCAGTCTATAACAACAAAAAATATAATAACTTTTATCAATAACATCATAAAATACATTCAATTTTGAAATAATATTACTAATTTTATTAAATATTTAATGATTATTATATTTATTTTATCACAAATTTATATTCTAATATCATGATTAGATGTTATTATTCCGACAAAATATTAATGTTTTATGTCATCTTATATATCATTAAGCTAAATGATTGTATTTGTCGGAATAATAACATCTAATCATGATATTAGAATATAAATTTGTGATAAAATAAATATAATAATCATTAAATATTTAATAAAATTAGTAATATTATTTCAAAATTGAATGTATTTTATGATGTTATTGATAAAAGTTATTATATTTTTTGTTGTTATAGACTGCTTTTATAAGTCATATTGGAGTTTATTAATGACTTATGACAAGTAACTTTTGATGTTTTAATGATTTATAGAACATTTAAGAAAAATATAGAAAAAACTTTTAGAGGTCATTGCAGGGGGCCATTACCCAAAGATGGTAAGAATTATAGCAAGAACTTTATAAATAATTATCATTGTAAAATAAAATTATGTTTATCAATGTGTTACTCACAAAATAAATAATTTTCTCTGAGAGTATGTACTCAAAAAATAATGGCGAGAGTTGAAAAATTAAAAAAATGAAATTAATATGCTATTATGGGTTATTATTAAGCAAAGAATAAATTTTCAAAAATTTATGATATTTTATATAAAAAATTGTCTATATATGATGACGAGATGTCATGAAGGAAATCGATTCAGACTGCGCGGATAAAAATTTTTATATGAAATGGGGGATTTTATGGGGGGGTACGGGTGAGAAGGGGGTTTTTTTTAGAAGAGGGGTACGGGTCTCGGTCGGAACACTTATTAAAACTATTCAAAAAAAATCTGTAAAAATATTTTTTTTTTCTGTGTTTAAGAAGAGTTATTAATGCAAATTATTACTTTTTTTGCTTAGATCTTGAATAGCTTTAGCTTGTTACAGTTTTTTAGATTCTATTTATTTCTAAATCATCATAAATTACTCAAAAGGACTAAGTTAAACTCTCTGTGGGGAGTCTCAGCTTATCTATTGCTAATCAACCTTCTTTTCTTTTTGTTCTTTATTAGGTTGATACTTCCCCAATAAATCGCTCTTTTTTAAATTTATTGATTTTGAAGACTCTTAATTTTTTATTTGAAATTAAGATAATCTTTTTTGATTTGTGTTAGTCAATAATTCCAAACAAACTGATTTCGCAGTTCCTCTTCTAAAAGCTTTCTCCATTTTTTAAAATGTAAATCTTATATTTTAATTGAGAGATTTTTGTGAAAATTGACATTATATCTGCAATGATCAAGCTCAGCATGAATTAAGATCCGATTACAATTACAAAAATGCAATGTATTTTACCAAATGGATACCCATCAGATGCCTATAAAAATAATTTTTGATAAATAATGTTTTTATATTATTCATTATGCATAAGCTATAACCAGTGGTCTTTTCCAATAATTTAGAAAACAGCAACTAAAGCTGAACTGAAATTAGAAAAAGAGTTTCTCCAAATTATTCTTTTATCAAAGTAAACTCCGTCATCATCCAAACTCATTCCATAATCAATTGAATTTCCTAATAAAGAAGGACATTAAGAGTTTCCATCACCTGCTTGTTAACAAAAGATTCTTGTTAATTCTTTACTCTACGGCCAATAGGTTTAATTAATAGGGTTAGATAATTAAAACTCAAATAAAATATTTTATAATAAATTTTCTGTAAGTCTACTTTTATTAAAAAATAGGTCGTTAAATTGTTGTAACTGAAAACCCTAAACAGCACAATCATAAATAGAAGAAATATGATTGCTCAGCTTAGGCAAAGACTAAAGTATAGTTCTAACAATTTTCCTCATGCTTGGAATTTAATTTATACTTCTTAATGGTTTAAGAACTCTTAAAGTTATAAGAGATTTCAACTCACCCTTAAAGCAACTAAATCAGCAAATCTAAAAATATAATATTACAAAATTGAGTTAATAATATTGGCCATTGATTACATGTGTCATATCAATTAGAATATTAATTTTTTAGGAAATTTAATTATTGATTAAGATTCTAGGGATATCTTATTTAAGATAATTTATGAAAAATATTTCCGTTAGCTTCTATTTTGAATGCTGCTTCTATTGCAAAAATAACGGCAATACAATTTCCAATCATTTAGAGAACTAAAATATAATTATTAATTTTTTTTTGTTTAAATATTCAAGCATGGCTAGAAATCTTGAGTTTACTAGAATAATTAACATAATGAATTGATCAAAAAATCTATAAATTGTATTTCAAATCGAAATTTTTACCTGAGCTTTGTAAGCCAAACTAAGTCTTTACTTAGTTTGTTTATTATTCTTAAAAAAGCCAAGAGCTCTTACAGTACTATAAAATTTTTCCAGGTACGGTAAAAATAGTATTATTTTCTAAATTTTACTTTACTTTTAGCCTTGCCATATATTCCTCCTATTAGACTATCAATGTATGGATAGTATCTGCTGATAAATTGAACTATATCATAACTCTTTGATCTCTTAAAAATGATGAATCGTCTTCAAACTTGATGGTAGTATTCTAAAATTAAAATTATATAAAAAATACCCTAGTTTGATTTTAGGATCTATTAGAGCTGTTTGTATCAATCATTAATTTTTTTAGACTATATTAATTATGAAAATAATAATTATTACTATAAATTTCTAAAAATTATTACTTATATACTTATCATTTGAGAAAAATAGTTCAATATAATAAGAAAGCATATTATTAAGAGATTATTAATTTTTATTTATTTCATTACTAGTTTTTTTAAAAATTGCAAATGCAAAGTTCAGAAACCTAAGTTAGATTTGTTAATGTTTTCGTAGTATATGCTTAATATAAAAGAGAAATCCTATTTTAAAAATACTTGAAATTAAGTGTTAATTATTAAGAAATAAGTTTTTGTAATTAGAGGGTTCAATTTGAGGATTGTAGCGTTTATAGTTGTTGGCAACTTGCCGACTTAGAATTTGATATTGTAAGCATATGGAGTCTCTTTGAATTACCTTGGAATTTGTTACATATCTTTAACATAGATTCTCACAGCGTAGTCATCACCAGATGTTAATTAATAAAATAATATTCCTTGATAATTGAGCGTGTGAGATTCAAAACCCCAAAACCCCTTAGTGAGGTTTATAAGTGCTTTGATTTGTAGGGTATAGTTGGGGTCTTATTGGGGTTAGTAGAGAAATTAGGCCAATTTGCAAAATGAGAAATAAAAATTAGCGAAATTTAGGGTCTATTCATGACCAGAAATATTCAGATTTATTGCTAAAGCTAAGGTATGGTACGAGTATTAATATAGATTAAGTCAAACCAGTATTAAATTATGCAGCTATAGCAAAGCTCTTACACAAGAGTGCATCTACTGTTAGGTATCACTGCATGTTAGCTGTTTAGCATTTTAATTCTGGTACTTGAAAGCATCCTGCTAGAAAATAAAAGTTCTCACAGCACCATATTGACCACCTCTGAGACTCTAAGACTTTAAAGTATTGGGCACACTTTCCTCTAGACTAGCGAGCTGTAATGTTCATCACAAGTATCCTGATATGCGCATCTCTCCTTAGACTATAGCCAAAATTTATAGAAGAAATGGTATTACTTTCAAGACTATCAACAGAGTGAAGAGAGTGATTGATTTTACAGTGCCATTTTATAGTAATAATTTAAACTATATATATGATTAAATGCAGAGAGCTATTACTAATAACATCAAGTTCATACACGCTGATAAAGAAGTGTTTACATTCAACACCTTTATTAATAAATCTTGGTATAAGAAGTATGATAATATAGAAGTCTATGAACAAAAAGTGAAGAGAGTCACCCATGCAAATTTAGCTGGTATAAGTGAAGATTCAGGCCTAGAGAGTTATGTTATTCACCCTCGCTCTATGAAGCGAGAGTAGTATATAGAGTTCCTACATAAGCTCAGAGAGAAGTATAGCAACCAAGAGATCATCCCGTTTGTAGATAACCTCTCAGTTCATAAGACGAAGGAGTCTAAGAAAGCTTATGAAGAGCTAAACATAACTCCTGTAAACAACGTTCCTTATAGCCCATAATTTAATGGAATTGAATTCTACTGGAGTTAAATCAAGACTCACTACAAGAAACTGCTGCTATATCACCTAATGCATGACTTGCCCATCGATACAGTAGACTTAATTCAAAGCACCAGTAAGAGAGTGAGCGTAGATAAGACAACAATTTGTGCGAGAGAGGGAAGAATGAATGTTTATAAATAAGTTTTAGATTTAAACGAAAAATATATTCACATTAAATTGGCCCATAATGGGGTTTGGCTTCTCTTTCTTCTCCTCTTCTTATGACTTGTTTGGACCCATATTTCTTCTCTTTGTGCCAGCTCCTGTATCTATGTTCATTTCTTCTGGCTTTTAGACATCTTTATAAAGTCTCTTGCTCACTTCATAAATAGTCTGTGACTTTCTCTTTCTGTGAACCTTCGCATGTTCTTTCATTAGGAATATACCAGTTCCAGGTTTCCCTACAAAGTTATGAATCAAAACTTACTAGAGAGGAATGGATGCTTCTTAAGCTCAGCGAGCCAGGTCTCGCTTATTAGTATGCCTTGCTTCTTTTAATCTTCGGGAGAAATAGAGTAGCGTTTTTTGTGAGCTTCTTCAATGATCTCTCTGAGATAACTCTCTCTTAAAGTGCCAAGAACTCCAATGAAGAAGCTCCTTTCTGGAATCTTGTTAGAGAGTAGTTTCTTGGTAGGAAGATAAACTACCAACTCTTCATCTTTCATCGCATCCTCG
>ARYC01006918.1:0-11908 GCA_000711775.1 Oxytricha trifallax
AATAATAATAAAGAGTAATAAATGCATTTCACGTAAATGTAATTTATTTGTCTTAAAATAAAATAAATAATATAAAATATCATCTACACTAACACTGAATATACTAATAATAATAATAATAATAATAATAATAATAATATGATCACATTGAGGTCTCTGGGGACCCCCGATCTTATATATGTTTAATATATGTAAGGGTCAAGCCCTTTTAGTTAGTTATTTGTTTGTGTATTAGTTAATTTTGGACCTTAACATAATTCACTAAACTTATCTTGTCTTCTCTGACAATCTCTTGAGCCATCTTGATTTCTTTCTATGTTCCTTTCTTTGTCTTTTCTTAGTAGGTAAATATGGTGACTCTAAGTTTTCTGATTGTTCTCCAATGAAATAATTTTCTGATTCACTCTTGTATAGAGTGTTGGTGAGAAGTACTCTCTCTTGCAAACTTCTTAGTTCTAGCTCCCCTTGATACAGGGCACTGAGCTAGTTGATCAACTGAATCTCTTATAGGTTGAAATTGTGAAATTTATTTTAATCATGAGAGTTATTTAATCTTTGGAGAAGTTTAAATCTAATTTCTTGTGGGTTGAAATTTTGGAATTTACTAAGTAGTAGTTTAGTTTATACTTCTCTAGATTTGGTATAGATGTCTAAGTTGATTGTTTGTTATCCCCTTATTGGTTAAGGCTATTTTCTTTCCTTCTTATCGATCAGAATCTGGCCAGATTCTGGTGGTTGAGGAGCCTATTAAATACTATCTTCCCTATTTAGTAGGTTTTTGGGTGATTCTTCACGTATCTTGTTCAGTGGATTGAGTGAACTTGCTTATATCTGAGGGGACTATATAGTAGGTTGAGGTATTATGTGTTTCTACTATTAGATAGTAATGTGAGAATCTTGCTAATTCTGCACTAAGTGAGGCTTTGTTTTGGAGTTGAAGAAGGAGGGTTTCTTCTCTTTTACTTCTTCATAGTCATCCATTGGTTTCTTCTTAGTTCTGAATTCCGATTGGTTGGGGTTTTGTTGGAGGGGTTTTCGGGTGATGTGTTAAGAAGTTTACTTTTTGTACTTGTTTGCTTTCTGAGGTTTTTCAGCTTCTGTTTTTTCCCTTATCAAATAGGGGTTAGTATAGTGAGAAGAGGGTGGGTTGTTGAAGATTTGCTGAAATTTCTGGCCTTTATTATGAGTGGTGTTTTGAAGAGAGATGTTTGGCATAGGAGGGACATGCCAATTTTGTCCGTTCCATTGCAGGGTGAGTTAGTCAGGGTGTCTCTGCTCAATCTCTTTTCTTTTTTGTTTTCTTTTTTTTGTTCCATACCAGTCGAAAGCTTATTAGTAATTGGGTAGAGCATGCTGTAGTATCATTGCTTTGTAGTAGTCTTCAAATTGTACGCCTTTTTTTTCAAAATCAAACTCTGAACTTGAGTCTGATGCGTAGTCTTCTGATGATTCACTATCAGTTTCCCAATAGTCTGAGTTTTGTCCAAATTGTGCTTAGCCGTACTGTGCTAAGTCTTTGAGAGAGTTGGCTGCCTTATCTCTTTTCAGAGGGGCGCCTAGATTGAGTGACTTCCGGTCGGAGACTAGGTTCATTCTAACCACGTTCCTTTTAGTATCAATCTAATTTAATAATAATAATAATAATAATAATGTGATCACATTGAGGTCTCTGGGGACCCCCGATCTTAAATATGTTTAATATATGTAAGGGTCAAGCCCTTTTATAAGTTCAAGTGATAGCTAATTTGAGCATTAATTAATTTCACTAAAAATTCTTAATTTTTGTCTTCTCTGTCATCTTCTGGAGCCATTTCTTTTTCTTCTTGTTTTCCTTTCTTTGTCTTTTCTTTGTCAGAAAGGGGGGCTGCTTAAATTTTGGAAGTGATATAGTAACTTTGAATTTTTCTTGTGAACTTTATTTTATGTTGTTGGTGAGAAGCACTCTCTCTCTTAAAAGCTTTTTAGAAGTAACTCTCCTTAGTAGATGGAGTTAAGTTGGTTAAGTAGTTAGATCTCCCATTTATCTAGCTTTGGGTCTGAGTTACTGTCTTTTGAGTCTATTAGTCTTTGAAGGAGTTTAAATCTGATGTCTTGTTCCAATGTCTGGAACATATTACTTTCCATTAAAACTGATTTGACTCTGTTTGTTTCCAACAGGATGTCAGGTTTAATTCCTTAGTAAATAAGTATGTGTATAAGACTTATATCTTCTATTGAATCTTTAATCAGATTCTGAGCAGTTTCTGTTCTGTTGGAATTTCTGATGTCATCTTCCCTATTTAGTACCTCTGCAAAGTTTGGGGTATTTAATACCTGTAGTATTACCTAGTCTTATTATTTGGGTGATTCTTCGCATATCTTGGAAGTTAGTTGGAGTGATTCCTCTAATATCTTTGTTAAGTATGGAGGAATTGTAGGACAGTGACTAGGTTATTGATTTGGAGGATTTATAGATTCATAGTTGACTGAGTTAGTTATATTAGAATTGAAGAACCGTGGTTTGTACTTGAGTGGTGTTGTTAACTTACTTTCTTTTTGTGATGTTTGTGGTATCTCAGTAGTTTATAGTTAAGGGAGTACTATGTTCTTTTCAATGGGGTCAACTATGGGGTTTTGGTTTAGGGGTCTCTGGGTGTTGGATTTAAAAGCTTTTCTCTTTTTCTTCTGAGACAGTTTGAGATCTCTGTAGTATCTCATTTTGTAGTAAAGTTGTTCTCTCTTGAAAGTTAAGTATGCTTCTTCCTCGTCCTCATCCTCTTCTTCATCAGAGGTCCAGTCATCTTCTGGGTTTGAGTTAAGGTTAGGTGCTCTTGTAGTTCTTGCTAGGAAGTTTTAGGCAAAAGAATGAAGATCCTATTGATGGTTTTGGAACTGTTCATCGTTGATTAGGATCTGTTTGTAGCTGAACTTGTTGAGTTGTGTTGAGGTTATTTACTAACTTAGTTTGAGGGTTCGGTCTAGGTTATTGGAGTTTTTCTTGCTTAGTATTTAGTGGTACCTATCGTCCATGTCCTAGGAGGAGTCTGAACCTGAACCTTTGTGGTTTCTATAATATTTAGAAACGTATTAACTGTCTTCTATGATCATGTGTTCATCAGAAGATTTGCTGCCAGTTTCCTAGCAGCGGTCCCTTTGCTATCCCTTATTGGCTAGATTGGGGAGATAGTTCTAGATAGACTTGGGGAGGATTCGTTACATTCCGACCTCAGAACAAGTTTCTATCTAATTTAATAATAATTACACATTAATAATTAAAAGATGGTAAGTTTATCATTAATGGAGAATAGAGAAGGAGTGTGAGGAGGCCAGTAAACTCTGATAAATTCTGGTCAAATCTAAGTTAAGAGTATTTTTACTATCTGAATACATTTTACTTTATGAGCTGCTCTATTACATGCTTCTTATTGAGTTGCTTGTACTCAGATCTCAGATTTTATTTGGAAAGTCCCAATGAGAGCATTATGAATAAAATAAAAGGATATATCATAGTGTGAAGGACATCATTAGACTAGAGACTACTTGCTTGACTATAAACGATTTACTGAAGTTAATCATCCTGGTTAAGAATTATGGTAGTTAGATTTTAGCACTAAAATCATTTATAAAAATAAAGAAATCAATCTAAGTAGATAATTCAAGTTGACAAAGAATTTATTATAAAAATAAGAATTCTAGGCATTTGTTTGTCATAGATTTCTCTTAAGTAGTTCACATACTCGACATTTTAAGGAATATTTGTTGACCCATGATAGAAAAAGTGCTGAAGAACATTAAAAACAGCTAGTAGTGTCCATTTATTTTCATATCTTGATGGTTGGAAATATCTCCAATGCATCCCTATCATTTATGATGCAAAATCGTTATGCAAAACTAGACCTTCCCTAGGGATACCTAGTGGGAAAAATGCCAGATCCTATTTGAAGCCTATTATGAACTCTCGACACAAATATTACTATAGTTTTAATAAAGAATTTTAATTTTCTTTATAATTTACTAAATCAGATACATTTCCCACGCCTAAGAATTACTTAAGCTGTACTCCATTAGAACCTCTTTTCTTTTCAGGAGAAAATACTAGACACGCTTCAAACTTTATTTTTCATTTAAATAAACTATAATCAAAATCATTTATTTTTATTAAACTTAGAGATAGTTTCCTTCTTTCCCCATGTTGTTTATATTTACTCATCCCCGTCTAATTTCTCTTTATTAACATACATAATAAGCCATTAATCAGTACTAATCAAAATTCCAAATCCCCTTAAAGAGGTTTATAAGTGCTTTGATTTGTAGGGTATAGTAGGGGTCTTAATGAGGTAAATAGAGAAACGCAGAATTTAATGTTTTATATTAGGTGAATTAATTCAAACAAATTATATTTGATTTTTCTTTGTTATAACTCTAGAATTTTGCTCCACAAGTATGTCATCTAAGGTTTACCTATGATAAAAGGGAGTACTGATTATTATAATTTCTACTATCCTTTTTATTTCCTTGCATACATTCTCTTACTTGAAATGCTTCTAAGCTTAACAGATTATTATTTTTCAAACTTAGTACAGAAGTAAGCCATACATTCCATATCATTCTTTATTATAATATATCTAATTTCCCATACATCCCACTAAAAATATCCAGTATTCCAATTCTCTCTGATTAAAAAATATTCAGTTTTCCCAAGAACTAATGTCAAAGTAACAATATCTTGTCCTTAATGCTCTGTTTGAATTCTATGATTACTACTTCTATAGGGCGGAGGTTTAAAATAACACTTTCAGGCTTAAAATCTAAATGAACATATCCAAGTTCATGCAACTTCTAGATAACCAATATCATATCTGATATTACATCATTCAAATCCTCTGGATATCTGTTATTATTTAGATAATCTCTCCGAGTCATTCATATTTCTTAAGCCTTTAGAGCTAAAACTGTTGCTTAAAATGACATAATTTTGCTAAGGCAAGTTCTTGCAATCTTTTTTCAAAGCCTATCTAAGAATTATATATTTCGTTAGCAAACCCATTTCTGTATTACTCATTCTTAAGCATAATAGCTGAATGGATAAACCAGGTATGCATTATCATCAATTATAATAAGTTTTGGTTTAGTAAGCAACCTAATTTGCAAATAATTATCGATTCAGCTACTAATATAGATTGCATTTAATGCAGGTATGTACATAGCTTTAGCTTAGAAATATGCTAAAATATTGTTGCCTACCAGTTATTCATCAATTCATGCAGTTTCTATCTTGAGTCTCTCCTGCTACTGTCTGAGCTCTTGAAATATATTTTAGCTCATTAGAATGTATCTCTTTTATGTTCTTCTTCAAACTAAAATCTGTTGAGAATAAATTTTAGCATTATTCACAAAAATAATGTTTTAGTTTTCTATTAGTTGCTGTTCCATCTCTTCTTCCATCAATTAAACTTATGTTAAAACTCCCATCTCAGCTCTTTATTTCTCATATTAAACTTCAAATTTAAAGTCATTTACCCCAAACAATAGCTCCTAGCTCAACCTCCCTTTCAATATAGATTATTTCTTGGAGGACCCAAAGTTTAGCTATGATTATTCTCCTCCAAGATACTGATTTGCAATTCAAGTTGGCCGCCTTGTTAAATTAGAATTTAAATTTAATTTATTAAGCTCAAATAATGTCTCTAGTTGTAGTCACTTTGTATAGGAGTTGCCACTACAACAGTAATTGTTAATTTTTTTGGAGGAGCTTGTTGTCATATTTATACTAAACTTATACCCTTAAATTTTCAAATATCATGCTTAATATTTTTAAATAGCTAAATTAGGTACCAATTGAGAAATTTTAGATTGATAGGGTGTCAATTAGGTTTTGAATCATTTATATACTTTTTCATTAAAACCTCACTTGATTAAAACTAGGTACTAATTAAGTTTAGGCACTATTAAATTGGTAACAATTAAAATAAAGCGAATTTAATACCAGTACTAATAAAATTTAAACAAATCTAAACTCATTAATGGAACTAAATTAATAAAAATGAAGCTCTATCTCTTCAACTTGTTATAACATCTGTAAACTTTCTCCATGTATCTTGCAGGTTGATCTCCTATTATATGCCCATATTTAATAGTAACTATGAAAACAGTAAAACTCAGAAGTCTATAAATTGCAATAATAATTTAAAATCCATTAATAGGAAGAGCAACAAAGATGGAATCACTTAATGATGATATGAAAGAGTTGAGGCTCAAGAAATGATCTCAAGATTCAGAAGTAAAGAAGATCTCTATCGATACCTAACTTTACATAGTAAGATAACTTGATGACTATAAATTTATTATAAAGTTGGTTTATTCCTTCCAACGATGAAAGGTACCAACATTTCATTCTTGAAGCAATACTATGTGAGGAGAAGAAAACTCTATAATAAATATTAAACAAATAAAAATTCACAACTACCCTGAGATTTCAGTCATTAATCTTAATAAAGATGCCTTGTAAGATCAGAAAGTGGTAGTTCATCTTCCAACCAAATAACAACTCCATAATAAAATACCAGATAGAAACTTCCTTTTTGGAGTTCTTGGTAAGATAAAAGAGGATTATCTCATAGAAATAATTGAAGAAGCTGATAAGAAACGATATTATATCTCTCCTGAAGATTTAAATAAGCTCATCTTGGCTCGAGGAACTTAAGAAGCACCCTCATCCCTTAAGTAAGCTTTGACATATAACCTTTTTAGGAAAATCTGGCACTGGAATATATCTTATGAAAGAGCATTCTAAGATTCGTTGAGATAGAAATCATTAAACAGTTGATTCAGTTAGCAATAGATTTTATTATGATATTTAAAAGATGGAAAATAAGAACCTTGATGCGCGAGATACCACTAAGAAGAAAAATAGAAGAGAAGTCTAGTCCTTTTAAGGGTCCATTCAATATTAACTATTTCATAACTTTAAGTCTAAAACTTATTAATAATCGTTTATTCTCCCTTTCTTTGCACACATTGTAGTCTAATCTTTAATTACTTTCTTGCAACTACTATATAAAATGTTAAATCATGCATTAGATGATACAAAAGTAACTTCCAGAAGTAAGTCTTGATTTAACTCTAATCAATTCAATTCCATTAAATTATGGGCTACAAGTAACATTGTATACAAAGGCTATGTTTAACTCTTTATAGTCTTTCTTTGACTCTTTAGTCTTATGAACTGAGAGTTTGCTAACAAATAGGATGATCTCTTGATAGTTGTATTTATCTATTAGATTATTTAAGAACTCAATATATTGCTCTCGTTTAATAGATCAAGGATGAATGACATTATTTTATATATCTGAATCCTCAATAATACCAGCTAAATTTGCTTGAGTCGCAACCTTTACTTTTTAGTCATATACATCTATATTGTCATACTTATTATACCATAGGATTATTAAAAATATTGTTGAATGTAAACACTGCTTCATCAATGTAAATTAATTTGATGTTATTAGTAATAGCTCTCTGCATTTAATCACAAATATTGTTTAAAATATTTCTATAAAAAAAAGCACTATGAAATCAATCACTCCCTTCACTCTGTTATACAGTCTTAAAAACAATACCATTTCGTCTATAAATATTAGCTATTGTTTCAGGAGAAATATGTATGCTAGAAATTTGCGATGAACATCACAGTTCGCAAGTCTAATGGAAATGGTGCCAAATACTTCAAATTTTCGAGTCGCAGAGAGAGTCAATATGGTGCTGGGAAAACTTTTAATTTCTTGCTGGATGCTTTGAAGTCCCAGAAACAAAATTCTAAATAGCAAACAATAAGTGATTTATAAAGAGGCACTTATTAAATTACTTAGAATTGCCAACAAATGATTTAAAATAAATAATTTTAGATAAAAAATTGTATGCTTTATTTATAATTGACTTATGTAATGCTTATTATTATTATTATTGAAATTTTGAGTAATTATATTTGGCATTTATGAACTATCGTTTAAACTAAAACCTTTTGCATTTGTAATTTATAAATTATTAGGAATATAATTTAAAAAGTAAACCAATCATTTAAGAAAGAAATAAAATAGAGAAATTAATTGGATTGATAATAGAAAATAAAATTAATCAAAATTGGAATAAAAATGAATATAATTTTATATTTAATGCAAGTTAACTATAATCTTGATGACATTTTGACTTAGCTCGTAATTTAATCTTTTTTAAATAATTAATTAATTATAATAATTATTTACTCTTGATTATTTTGATACTCTTTGTCTTATTTTTGATTATTTACTCAACCTTGCAGAAAAAACTTTGCAATAGCTCCATAACTATAAACTGGTTATAAAACTCCGTTAGTCAAATAAGAATGAATATTGGGGATTAAGAATAATGAAATTAAGAATTAATTATAATTGGCGTATATTATTAAAGTTTTGGCTAATTATTAAAGCCATTGGCTCGATTAATTGTCTCTATAAAATAAACCAATCAGGGTGCGTAAATTTGTTTTTAGCCTAATTATATTTAATTTCAGCCATTTATTATTAATTCTTAATTTCATTATTCTTAATCCCCAATCTTCATTCTTAATTGACTAACGGGGTTTTACTTAGTCTATATTAATTCTCGTCCCTTACCTAAGCTTCAAGCAGTAAATCTAAATATTTCTCATCATAAAGATCCTAAATTTCGCTAATTATATATTTCTCATTTTGTAAATTGACCTAATTTCTCTATTAACCCCAATAAGACCCTAACAATACTCTATAATAAAAGCATTTATAAACCCTATTAAGGGATTTTGGTGCTTTAAATGTCTCCAAAAGTTTATGCAACTTAACCTTTGATTTATAATTCAACCATTTCTAATAATTTTTGTAAGATATTCCTTAAATAGTATTTACTATGATAATTAAGTCGAACAACAAATTTTATTTTGATCTAATAATAATATTTTACACAAGAAATAAAATATAATAAATTAAAAAATTTATTACTAATATACTTTCATGTTTCCATGTTTTCATTTAATAATGAAAACTTCAGCAATTTAGACTTTTTAGAAATTTAATAATTTGTATTTAATATTGAGTTATCTTTTGAGGTTTTATATGGAAAAGGTCTCACTTAAATTTTGGAATATATTAATAACTAGAGATTATATAACTTATATTTTGAGTTATTTACATGATATTAAAATTTAAAAGTTCACTATCGAAATCTAAGTGGTAATTAAAAATTTTAGTTATGTTAAAATATGAGTTGATATGAGTTCTTCAAGTTCGATAAAAAGTTTTTTTATTTTCTAATTTTATTTCATTTTTTATTTAATTAAATAATTAATTAATTATAAATATTTAAGGATTTCTCTGTTTGAATTGATATTTTAGTTTAAATTTCTACTGGAAGGGAAATTTAATGCAATAACTTGTGAGTAAATTATTAATTGTTGATTTTTTTGGCATTCATTTGAAATTGAATGTTTATCATATAATTAATAGATTCTATAATTAAAGAAAGCCTCAAAATTTAATGAATAAATCTATTTTTACTTAATAAAAATCATTATATATCAGCAAATTATATTCAGAATTTATAAATAAATACTTTAATGTTTTCCTGTGCGCTGTACTAAAATTAACTGGTAATAATTATTATAATTTATAAAATCAACTTATTAACATATTATTTCATTTTTTAATTTTGGGTTTTTAATTGTATAGTAGGTTAGTTTTAAATCTTTATTCTAAATACATTAAGATTTATTATTAAGAATTTTTCAATTTAGTTAGATTCATTATAAATATATATTTATTTAATGCTTATTTGTAATTGTAATAACTCAACAAAATTAGAGTCATTTATTTTAATTACTTTTCTATCTTAAATATCACTAAAAATTGAAGATAAAATTATAAAATCTTACTTTTTAATTTTTGTAAATATAGTAATGATGAGCATAACATTCATTATAAATATTTAAAAATAAACTACTATTTATGACTATAATTATTTAAAAAAGTAAACTAAACTATAAAAAATAATAAATTAGATTCTTTTTAAATTATTACATTAATACGAAGATATGATTTTTATTACTTAAAAGGAATTTATTTATTATAAAATAATCTTTATAGTAAATTCCTAATAAAATATTTATTAGGTAACCTTTAATATTTTAAATCCTATAAAATTTAATAAATAATTCTTAATTGTAAATTTCTGACCAAAAAATTTAAAAAATGATTTTTTTCTATATTTTTTAATTATCAAGATTTTTAGCATTATATTTAGCCTCGAATTTAAATGCCTATTGTATGTGAATTTTTTATTAAAAAAACTGATCTTATTTAAAATAAAACCGAAACTATTTGGACTAATATGAATTAAAATAGAGTGGTATGGTTTTACTAAAAATTGCATTTTAAAGCAATGTAATGCTGAAATTATTCTTTTTGTTTTACTGATTCTCAATTAATCATAGTTTGTATAACAAAAAGAATAAAAATTGTATAAAATTATGATCTGAAGGTAGTGTCTATAGAATTAAATTACTGAGTCATCAGAAATACATTAAATCTTATAAAACTTTTTATAACAAGACACTATAAAAATGCATAATATATAAAAGTGCATTTAATTGTGTTGCTAAAATAAAATTATTTTGAAAATTCTAATTTAATATAATCATTGCATAATAACTTAGGCTAGTTAGTATATTATGAGCAATTTGTAGAACAATAATAATAATATGATCAAATTTGTTCTCTAGGGACCCCTTATCTTAAAATATGTTAATATATAAAGGTCTAGCCTTTTTCATTCCAATTGTGTCTCTTCAGTTTTAAATTGTCATAGGCATCTGAATCCTTAATAAAAGAGTTTGATGTCTTTAATTTTTTAGGATTTTCTTTTTGTTTAGAGTATCTCAGATCGATTATCGCTCTTTTTGCCATTCGGAGCTTAAAATTGACGCCTATACACTTAAAGTAGTCTTAGTTTCAGCTCATTTGTGATTGTTTAAATTTTTTCCATATAATCCTTAGGATTCGCTGCCTTTTTGTTCTGGATTGAGTTTATGTTTTAAAGAGCATTCTTAATTTTTTACACATTTGTATGAAATGTTGAAATTAGAATATTAACCCTTAAAGTCCAGGCTTACTTGTCAATCAATTCTCTATAAAGTTTCGGGATAGTAGACTTTTCATCTCATGTGCAAATATGTGCTGCTAAGTGGCAATATTCAACAATCAAGTCATTATTATTTTGGTAAGTTTATTACCTATGAAATTGATGTAACTTTATTTGAGGTTGTTATAAGTGATATCCCCTGTGTTAAATTTAATTTAAGTCCTCGAACTATTGGACTAAAACTTAAATTGTTTATGGGAGGTCCATAAATGAAGTACCTAGATTTTCAACGACTTGTTGCAAAAATTCTCCTTTGTTATTATTTAGGTATAGTTGCAGCTAGTGTAAGTTATACCTTCGTTGTATAAGTCAGGTATCTGTTTTATAAAAAATGCTTTATTCCAGTTTGGGAGATCTATTTATATGAAATATTTTGAATCTTTACTGTTCTTTATGAAGATGTCGAAGCTAGATTTGTAAGTCATTTGTGAGTTGAGGGAGGTTGAATAATTATGTTTTTTTCAACAATATTACTGAGATTTAAAAAATATTATTCAAGTGTTTCCTATTATTTTCCTCTATTATGTCGTTGTCATATACATTAATAGTAGGATGAATTTCGGTTTTGTTGAAGTCTATATGGCTAAAGCTACCATGTGTCTTGTCAGAATTTATAGACAAGATTCATAGTTTCTGTTCAGAATCTGATCTTCCTTTATTCTGTATTGCCTATCTGCGACGTCGATTTCCTCCGAGCGAAGGCAGAAGGATTCACTCTTAATAA